>JAYJMI010633269.1:0-14695 GCA_036873855.1 Sarsia tubulosa
CACGACCCTATTGTATATATTTTTCGTTTATGGTTATGGACCTGTATTAAGGTCTCATACCAAAATAAATGTAACTATAATAGAAGCTAGGAACTATACAATAGCTTTTTAACTATGTTTTTAATTAACTAGCCAAAAGCCTCCAACATAGAATGTAAATAATTCAAAAAACTCGAGTATGGAAAGAGACTATCTGCATGGCGAGAAACTCATTAAAATGGTCATAAATTGGAAATTTGACAATTTTCGGAAGATATAAAAAGAAAGGAACAATATTACGGCATCGATATTCTAATAGAATTAAAGTAACAATTGTATCCAACAATTAAACAAACTAATTATGCTTTTAGTAGTAACTAATTATGCAGAGGAAAGACTTTCTCACCTATGTTTACGAAGTATAAGGATGTTTATGACGTTATTGATGAAACTTTTTTCAAGAATTTCGGTTTTAACGTTGTCATCATTGAATTTACTGATAAGAAAAACCCACAATACAATTGTAAACATGTTTCGTTGATACTGCATTATAAATTTACTTTTATATGATTTGGTTATATAACATATACTATATATCAACACGCATTTGAACGTATAACTACTGTAATAAAAGTTTCTATAAGAAAAATTTTACGTCTTTTCAAAAGAACACAATCAGTGTATATATTATGTATTAATTTTTGTTTTCGTATTATAGGCGACTCTACTTAATTGTATCTCTGTAGCTAGTCTATAAATAAAAAAATACTTCGCTAAACTTATGGCTTGTAACAAAATTTCGTTTATTGACATTTACTTTGATGTTTAGTGGTATTCCTATTTTTTGTGTTATATGGTGTTATTTTTCATAATCTGCAGTAGTTTTATTGCTCAAACTGTGTTAGTCTGTTAAAAAAAAATATAATAATTTTGTGTATTTTATATCTTTTTTAGAAAAAGAAAAAGAAATCAACTTTAAAGATGTTTTTGCGTATTGGATTGCTTCTACTTGTTGTTTACATCCAAGGTATGAGCATACATTTATAAGAACTTGCTACAAAATATGAATAGCATATATCATTGTTTAAAAAACGTGCTGGCAAATCTCAGACTTTTGCCCGAATCAAGATCTTGCCCAAAACATCTTTTCTTAAACCCAAATCAAGATCTTGCCTAAAACCATCTTTGCCCAAACCAAATGAAATCAAGTCTTTTGCCCAAATATACAAAATATGTTTCATTAAATTTACCGTAACTTCATTTTTAAGTTCTGAAGAACAATGGCAACATGGCAACTCATGCGAAAGATTTTTAAGATTTAAAAGCTTCATTTTTTACTAGACGTGTCATCCGTTAAATGTAAAAAATGTTATAGCGAATACACAATGGAGGAGTGTATAGATAATCAAGAAGAAGTGAATTGTGGGGAATTTACGCAATGCTTTAATGCATCGTATACATTATTTGACGCATGGCAATATCATTTGAAGGGTTGTGTACAAGACAATAAATGCAGTAGTTTCAAGCTATGTGGAACAACTGAAGTAAATTGTAGAGTAAGTGACAATAAAATTTCCAATCTTACAAAGACATATACCCAACAGAAATGGTACAAGGAAGAGAAAACAAAGATGACTTTTCAGCTTCCTTTTTAGATTTAGATATTCAAATCATAAACAATAAGTTTCAAGTAGGTTTATTTGATAAAAGAGATGCTTTTCCTTTCACTATTGTTAGGATGCCACATAAATCTAGCAATATTTCATCAACCGATTAAACCACTTGTAAATAGAATGCTGAAACAGGGTGCCAATTTTGATAAGTTATCTAATGTAACTCTACAACAGACATATTGAGGAATTCGCTAATCTATTTCACAGTTTTGATGTCCTTGCTTCTCTATTATTGTAAGGACAAATTACTCAAATTTTAGTAAAGGGGTTTCGGCCTTCTTATTACTCCAGTTTATTTCAGGTCAACATGTTATATGTTGCTACCGTCATAAGGTAAGCAGTAAAACTTGTTTCCTCGCCCTAAATATGTAAATCTATAAAAATATTTACCTGCAGTTTGCCTACATGTCGCTGATATCCTGATAGGAATAATTCTAAGAATGTTTTTTTCCCTCATAATGAGCACTATTATAAACAAAATGTGACGTCACTGGTATTGGTGAATGCCTAAATTTCCTTTTTGTTCTTCACATGCTTCATCAAAAACATGAATATTAAATGTGCCCAAAAGCCGTATCCTACTTTGGATTTTTCATAGTGCAACGTAACGTAACTTAAATAGCTGATCATAATTTTGAAGCTCCAGAATTTTATTAAACAGAATGTTTCGTTAATTTAAAGATAAAAAGAAATTAGTTTATTCCTTAATAGTTGAAAATATTTAGCCAATCAAATCAATGTCTATTTTATGTTTACTAAATTAAAAAAATGGCCTAGTTTCGACTTATTATTGAAAAACCTTTGTAAATATATATTTTCATTTTATTTTTAGTACAAATGCTGCGATACAGACTATTGTAACTCTGCTGACATTAAAGCAACAAGTATTGTATTTATCGCACTACTGACAATATTTGCAGTGTTTTATCATAAATTATTTAACTAACAACAAAAGAAATATCAAAGATTTAAAAAGTATATTTACCTAAAAATGTTGAAATATCACGAAATATCTACCTACAAGTAATTTATCCGAATGATTTTTATTTTATTTTAGTCAAGGTATTGTAATTATATCTTAATTTAAGCGCAATTTAAAACAGTAACGAAGAAACTTCACTAACGTTACTTTTTTTGTGAAAGATTTGTTGTTATTTTTTGCAATATAATGAATTCCTTAACTCAGTTTGAGATTTTTAATACAAAAATACGTCACATATTTATATAATAACAATAGGGATTATAATAAAAGCTTCACTAATATCACGTGACAGCAATCAAATAAGATCTTTTTATCTTATTAAAAATCTTAAACTGAACTACATTGTCTTAAATTTATATGTGAGTATATATATTTATGCACGAATCTTGATTGATATGCAAACATGATGAATCAGGTGGGATTTGAACCCACGACCTCTGGTTTACCGTACCAGCGCTCTACCGACTGCGCTACCGATCCCACCTGATGCATCATGTTTGCATATCAATCAAGTTTCGTGCGTAAATATATATAATCACAATTCATAAATAGCAAGTTGGTTCTTTTTCAAATTTATATGCTATACAGGTTTCATATTTTTTGAACAAGGTTTAATTTCGAGTGTTCTATACAAAATTAGTTTGCTTTTCAAAACATAAATCTGGACCTTATTTTCACTAAAAATGCACCGAATCATTTTATCAGCTATGCAACGCTATTGCTAGGTAACTCAAACTTCCCAAATCGTATCTAGTAAGATCTAGGTATTTTGTTGAATGTTTAAATGAGTTACCTAGCTATGTCTTTGTTTATCCGAAGTAGCACTATGGAATTGATATAACTTTATAAGAGTTGCCTAGCAATAAGGTTTCGTATCTCATAAAATGATTCTGCGTATTACACGAGTATTACCTGAGTATTGACACGAAAAAAAAACGTTAGAGTTTATACTCAGTCTAGCGTTACCTAAATCATGACTCAGCTGAAAAAAAAAACGTTTACTCGACATCTAATTGCAGTTTGAGTCAATATTATATCTTACATTATGTGTAAGTTGTGCTGTAAGTTGTAAAAATGTTACTCTCATGTGTACTCGCTGTTATACTAATATTACAAATTAAAATGACCGATATTTGAATATTGTTCCTTCATACTTCATGGTTGATCTTTCATTCATGATCTTTCATATACTACTTTCATTCATCTTTTATCTTCTGATTCTTGAGTTCTTTATTTTTATAAGCATATTCCGATTTCACCACAAGTGGTGAATTTAGCGAAATTAGTGGGTTTCAAATTTTTATTTGAAACTCCAGGCATAGGCTAGCTGATGATGCCCTAACAGGGCGAAACAGCGTTGTCTTAGTCTGCCGATTTTGCTCGGATTTAGTTTTAGAGCACTAGCATATATTCACATTTAGAATATATTATTTGTTTTTAAACTATTTAACTGTATTTAAACTGAGTAAACATATAATAGTAACATTTGGATACGCATTAACATTAAATGCGCCACAATAGAGTAGACTACTTTTTCTTTTCACAAAGTTCTCAATAAAGTACAACTTTCAATGAAAACAAGAAACCTATATTTGAAATTCCCTCAAACAAATGAAGTAGAATTTGATTCAGAACGACCTCTAAATTCATCATTTTAATATACTATATATAACATATCTTAGATATATAATCTACCATCTTGCAAAAAATAACTACACTGAAAATAAAAACAGTTTTTAACGTATAATGTGCAGAATTCTAGCAGGCTTCGAGCCAATGACCTCCATTGCAGATGAACGGTACTATATATAGATGATATAAAATTGTAAATATTATTTTACATGTATTAAACTCATATAACTCATGTTTAGGTAGATGATGATGAAGAAAAATGTATTCAAAATATTTTCTTTATATCTCGTTCCGGATATATTTGTATTTTAAGGACCAAAATAAAGCATTTTTTTAATGTTTTACAATGACTTCAGCGGCTGGTTCACATATATTTACTCACAGGTTTAACAGATCTCTTCCACCACTACCACAAAATGGTACTGCTTATGAGTTTTAAGGCTACGATTCTTAAGATAATTGCAGTTAAAACTTGATAATTTTTGCAGAAGTCAGCACTTTTTTGCTTACTTCTTGATTTTTGAAAGTAAATATCTCTAGAATGGTAGCTTTAAACCTCGGCAGTACCAATTCCGGATAGTGCTATCAGTTAAACCTGGTCAATGTGAGTAAATATATGTGAACCACTCGCTGACGTCATTAGGCCTAAAAATACAAATATCTCCGGAACAAGATCGAAGATAATATTATGAATACCTCTTTCTTCATCTTCTCGTCAAGTCCGATCTGTTTAAACTATTATTTTGTCGTATTTCTTTTAAAAAATCACAGGGTACTTACCTTTACTAATTTATGCTCTAAGATGGAGAGCTGTAACCAACTTGCTCACCAGCTACAGATTTTTTTGAAACTTCATATTTCATTGTTCTAACATAATACCATAATGAAAATTAGTCTGGTTTCAGGTGATACCTACCTTCCATAATACCTGGACTATAATGCCTTATTAGCATTATTTGTAAATTATATGAAGTTTAACGAAACAAAATTAAACTTGTAATTCAAAAATTCTGTCTAATTCTGAGCTACCCTAACCAAGTAATGTTCACATTTTATCAGGTGGTCTTAGATGCTCAGTAGGTTAGACGGTCTTGATATTCTTTGCAGATATTTTTAAACAAGTAGTTCTGCGGAAAAAAAATATTTTTATAATTTTGATAAATTATGTTTCATAGAAATACGCTTGAAAGTAACTCAAGTTTGCAAATTCTGTATAGACATGTTCGTATTGTGACATTATGTATTAACAGTTGGAAGCCATAAAGCTGCTAAAAATCACCTGATTACGTCCACCAGATCAAATATGAAATTAATCCAATTTTTTGTGAAAAAGCTCTATTGCTTCTTGTTTTCTTCTGTTCAGCGGTTTAAAAATATAAACATCTCTATAAAAGAAAAAAAATTAAATTTGAAAATTCAAGGTCAAAAATTTAAAGGACACTACTGAAGTAATGATATTTCATTACACAAAGTTTCAAAATGGATTAATTTTTTGGCTCAAAACCCTGGTATGTGCCTTTAACTCTAAGGAAGGGTTTACTTATAAAATCGATTATTGTTATGTTATTATGTCAAACATATTTCTATTAAATAACTAAAGTAAACAGTTTATTTTGTTTGGTAACAACTGGAGTTCTACAGACAATTCCAACTAGAGCATATAAAACAACGTTTTAAGCAACTTCCAGCAATCTTTTGGTACTTGCAAAGTTATCTCAAGCCTAAGGAGTCTTACATTCTTATCGACGACAGTTTTATCAAATGAAACAGCAACGAAGTATAAATCAAGTTCAGACCTTTCGTTCCAATCCAATCCTTTCATTCAAAAGTTCTGAAATTAACAAATTGTATATTTAAGAAACTTAACCCTATTTGCCATGGGGGAGGGGGGGGGGGAGCACAAAGTGCCCGACTTTTTCTTGGAAAGGCTATCTCTTTTAAAAAATGTATTATGAACCTTGTTTTTACAAAGATATTACAATTTAATTAGATCAAAAATTTGACGTATTTTTGACGCATTTTTCAAAAATGACGTAATAATTGCAAATTGTGAGCATACCCGCTTATGACGTCGTGTAATGACAACAGATGGTGTCGTACTGAAAATTTTGACTAATTTGTAGACAATTGGTCAATGAAGAAGTATGTCAAAGGAAATTTTGGTACGTTGTGTATTAGCTGAGATCTCGAGGGGGGGGGGGGGGGCACTTTCTCCCCATGGGTAAGAAGACCAAAAAACCCCATGGCTAATAGGGTTTATTAAGAAGAACAATACAACTCTCAATTTGTATTTTGACGAAGTATTTTGACGAAGCTGTATGTAAGGGTTTATTAAAAGCAACTTTACATAACATCTCAAGATATATTATTTGATAAAAACATAAATAGATAATATCTTATAGCAGTTTCCTGATAGTATATGCTTTTAGGAAGCTAATAATACCACATTTCTTATACTTGACCTGATACCCTTTCTAGTGAGCTATTTTGAACGAAAGTTTTAGTTTTTAAGTAGATAATACTTTTAAGCAATCCAACTTAAACTAACTATTCATAAATTAAAAATTGAAAATAGTCGCCCTTGAAATATAATGATAGTATCATTATAATGGTTTTGAAAACACGCAATATAATAAGTATATTATTCATTATCTTAAAATTTCAGTAGTGAATATTAGAGGAGCGGCCTAAATCGAATGTCTCACATGCTCTCGTTGCCTACGTTCCTTAAGTGCCTTTTCGGACGTGTCCTCGTGCTCCCTATTTTTAAGTGCCTTTAATTTTACGATTGCCCTTTTTTCCACTTCTGACTAACTTTTGACTTCCGACAATTCCGAATAACTTCACCATAGTCATAGATTGATACGGATGAGTAAAAACTTCGGAACGAATTTCTTAACTCCTTCTCGTTTTCATGTTTATCGAATTTGTAATTCATACGTCTCAAAAAGTACATGTAACTTATATGATGTTCACAGTATTCTTTTTTCCATTCCACTAGGATTAAGTAGTTTTGACTTTCTTGAAGAAATTATTAAATTATAGTATAATGAAATAAATCAATTTTGAATACAATACACTTTATTTTCCCCTAGTAATTCCTAGCAATTCCTAGAAAAGTGAGAATGGAACAAAGGATTTTCCTTTTCTTCTAAAATTTTATCAATTTAAGCATATAAATACTTTAGTTAAAAATTTCTTACCTTAAGGCAGCGCTTTGAACCATAATTACACGTTACTAAATTCTGCATTCATATTAAGAAATAGGTTTTCATCTGAGTAAACAAAAATAGACACGAGGGCACGCGGGAAATATTTGACACGAAGGCACGAGGACACACTAATGTGAGTGGTACAACTTAAGGTAAACCCTCAAGTGATTTTGGCTCAAACAATTAACCCATATTGAAACTTTTAGAAATGAAAAATTATCATGTCCTGAGTATTCTGTGAAAATTTTAGCAACCTAACAAAGTTTGGAACTACTTTACATTATGATCTGCTTAATGCAAGGAAGTAGAGCCTTAAGTTTATTTAAATCATTTTACTTTTCAATAAAAACGTTTGAGAAGAAACACATATTGTTGCTAACGCCTATCCTTAACAACAAACAAACAATTGATAAAAGAATTATAAATTAAAGAACATTTCTTCATAACTTGATAGTAATGTTTAACTTTAAATATTAACTGATTACGTATTCTCTGTGATACTTTATTAGGTTAATTAAATTAAATTTTACTTTACTTTCTATTTTTAACAATATCTTTAAATAATTCTTTTGTTTATTCTTCCTGATTCTGTAATTTCTTCAGCAACAAAAATAAGATATTAAGACGAAAAAAAAGTATATTGTAAAAGGGTAAACATATTTTTTGTAGTTTTTTTTTAATAATAAAAAGCAAACACTCAGCTTAGATTTTTAAATGTCTCAATAAATTGTTTTTATCAAATGCAGAAGTAAGTAAATTTTTGCTACTATACTTCCAACTTCGTTCCCAAAATAATTTTTCGCAAGAGAGGAAGACGAAGAAATTAAATACTGAGCGATCATCTTTTAGCAAAAATTTAATCTGGGAACGAGGTTGAGTATACTTCAGCTCTTTGCAAACTCATCCAAAGTCACATTATTTATTTTTACTAGTGACGTAACATTTTATTTAAAGAAATACTTCTCGTTACGCAACATCGCGGTATAAGTGCAACATATAACATCCGATGCCTGCTGGGAAGTTCTTTGTTCTTATCAACCTCGTTCCCGGAACATTAATTTGCTTATAGACGCTCTCTGACTTTCCTTAAGAAACATAACTTGGGAATGAGATTGTTGTTCTTATACTTTAAGGCAATATAGTCTATAAAGCAACTTCAGACTCCACTCTAATGATAAAACCAATACTTTTCTTTGAAATAGCAACACTCGGATTACCATGCTTACCTGTAATGGTGTAAAACAAAGATAACATGGAATTGAGTTGAAATATTCCACAAACCATAACATCCTCGATGAATCTGTTCCTGGGATTATTTTCCATTTTTTACTCTAGCTAAACCAGTTTTAAAAGTAGCTATCGAAAAATCTACCGCTAACACTTTACGAATTTTAGGACCAGAATATTGAATGTTAACGTTAAAACGTACTGCTGCATTTTTAAAAAAATCTTACAAATGTCATGGAGTTGTTGATGCGCTAAGAATAGAAAGTAGGCTGACCATATTTCTAGTATAATTTAGTGTAACCACAATTGTAGTAATTTTAGTAGTGTGTCTAGTTTCTTTTGATTATAATTATGATCGTAATCTCATTTTTTTCCCCTGTTTTTATTGACTAAATTGAAAGATCTATTAAATATAAGCAAAAATTCAACTATTTTCTTTTTTGACAAACAAAAATGCAAGTACGTAATGTTGCTTACACTGATTTTCAAATTGCTGATGTGGGCTTATTTCTAAGCTTCATAATGAGATGTTTAGTATATTATTTCCTTGTTATTTCTTCTTTTTATTGAGAAAACTATAAGTAGGTTATTTTCTTGGCAAAGCTACGTTCATAAGTACCTATAAAACCATCGAAAAAACTTTTTGGATAAAGTCCTTTTAACTAACTTTTAAAATCATAGACTTCACCTGTCCTATTTACTGTTGTTGTGAAAGTTATTACAAAGTTTTTATTGGTAAATCTTTATTCAGTTGCTGTTATTGTTTTAAACTTTCTATTTTCTCCAATGTAATTAATTGTATAGGTGATTTTTAGAATGCAATTTTAAATTTTCAAGTAGAAAAAGACGAATTTAGATTTGTAATTTATTATTTATTTACAGTTTCCTGTTGTCAGGTAAGAAGTCTATACATTAAAGAGGCTTACTCAGGTAAATTCATTTATGTAGAACCAAGATTAGAACTTTTGATTTGTAAAAATGAGTTGGAAGCTAATAAAGTTTTTAAAAAAGTGTAGATTAAAAGAAAAAAAAAAATCCAGTTTTTGTTAAAAAGCTCAGTTGCTTCTTGCTTTCTTTTGTTAAGCGAATTTGAAGTAGCAAGTAGCAATTTGAACAAGTATCTCAAAAAATAGACATACAGGTATTGGCTCATTGAACACTACTAAAATCTTACAGTTGTAATCTTTCAATTCACAAAGTTTCTTTAAGGATTAATTTTCGGAGCAAAATACCTAAGTATTTCTCTTTAATTTAATAAAAAAATAAATTTAATCATTCTTCTCAAAAAGGGCTACAATCGAGTTCTAACTTTACCTTCAAACATTCTTGTCTGTTTCTTTAGAAAACTCATTGAGAAGAAAAATTGAATCTTTTTATAACACAACATATAGACGGACTTCAATGTTTGCATTTGCTTTTAGAGCTACTTTACGCGTTATAATATTATTCGGTGAGCAATATAATTTCTAAACTTTTAGTGTTTTTCTTTAGTTTTCTTCAAATAATTTAAGTACCTAAAAAAATGACAAAATGTAAAAATATTATATTAAGTGTATGAATTACAGAGCCAATCATAACAAACTGTGTCACTTTGAAATCCGTCTATACAATAATAACACACAGCGTTTACAATTTAGATTAAGAAATAAAACTGTTCTTGCACCAAGCTAAACCAGCGGAAAACTGCCCGCCAGCGGATGAACCGCCATCCGCAAAAGTGCAGAAATAAGTGCAATCAAACTAGTCGTATTTTTATTACATAGTTCTATTTGAAGCAATTTATTTATGTAGGCTATTTATAAACAAAGATAATCTTTACCTTGCACGAGAAATGTTTTCTTCTGCCGAAAGCTATTATCCAAAATCTATTGATCTTAAATTCTGTGTGAATCAGATACATACAAAAAAAAACTTACAAGAGTATAAAAAGCATTAAAGATGTAAAATTAAATAAACGTTTTCTAAATATACTCTATATGGAATAAAATCTACTTCATTTAGCTTCTGCATGTTTAGCCTTACTTTTATAATATGTAGTTCCTGATACTATCTGTAGTTCCAATCTGTAGTTTGTAGAACAAATTGTTTTATTTGTAAAAAAAGGTTTTGCACATTTTCTGCACTTTTTCATCCGCCGAAAAAGTGCAAAAAAAGTGCAAACAAAAGTGCAGTAAAAATATAGACACTTTAATTATAGATAATAGGTGCAGTATCATGAACACTAATTTAGAGTTTTAACATTGAATGGTACCGGTGACATATCACCGAACCCCATGGTCACTGGCTGGGAGTAATCCCAAGTCTAGATCATTGTTGAATTACTTACCTAAACTAAAAACCTTTGAATTAACGACAAGTTGGCGAAACAGTTTTAATGAACTATGAAACTACGATATATTGGCGCGGATAATCTTAGTAAGATTAGAAGTACCTCAATAACCAGTTTGAATAAGTTCTTGAAAACTGCTGTTCCCATGTAAAATACTCTTTACTTTAGCTCTGCAAAGTTTTTTCTGCACTTTTTTTACACTATTCATCCGCCTAAATCCCTTTGAAAGAATCTTTCTTTAACTATTTATAAATTTAAATCCATGTCTTTTTTATTGCAGATTTTTCCTCGACTTTAATTGCTCATGGTTTACTTTCAACAATGGAAAGCGCAGAAACTTTTGTAATTGAAGTTCTCTCTTTCTTCGAATAATACATAATTTTCATGAGAGTAATATATTCGACCATAGAAATAAGAATTCGAATCCTGACAAAATAACAGTTTATATTTTGTTTTACATGAAACCTATGATGAAACACAGTCTTAGTCGAAAGTGGTTCATGTTCTATATAAAAACGTTTGTTTTAATGTTGCATATGCTAACCTCTACTTTTATACTTCCAAGTTTTCATGATTGTGGAGAACTATGCAAAATAATATTTTTAGCTTGACATACATGCGAATATATCAAATATAATTTTTGCACTTTGTCTGAACTTTTGCGGGTGGCGGTTTATCCGCTGGCGGGTCACTTGACACTGGTCCAAGCTATCACATCTTTAATTTATGTTTTTAATTCGTCGGCGAGCCCAAAAATCGAATGATCAGATTTTTACATATTTACAAACAATGTAATATTTTGGGCTAATCTTGACCTTTTGACACATTTTTCTGGAAATAAATAAATAAGGAATATTATCACCGAAAGTAATAAAAAAAACTATTTAAAATTTATTGATACAAATATTTAAGCTAATATCTAGCAACTATTCTCAAAGTACTGTAAATTTTTATTAGCAATGTTAAAGGTACTTATGCACGTAATCTCAAGTTTTAGGAGGTTTTTTCAACCCCCTAGTTTTGTTGAATAAATTTTCTATGTGTAGTTCCGTAGAAAATGTATTTTTTGACCAAAAAAATCGCAAGTACATAGTGTTGCTCACACATATAGGGTATGAAACCCTATTTCCAAAGTGCTACTGTGGGCTTACTTCTAAGTTTCAGAATGAGATCTTTAGCACATTTTTTCCTTGTTACTTCTACTTTTCATTGACAAATTTAAAAATAGGATTTGTTTTTGAGAAAATTACGTGTATTTTTGTAAGAAAGAAAACTTCTATTGAAATTCAATATCAAAAGAAACTGTTCAAGTCACGCTATGTTGGTATTTTAATTTTTTTTTATTCATATCCAGTTTAGACTCCTTTCTACATAACTAAAACATAATAAAAATATAAAGTAAAAATATTCTGTACATTATAGAAGCTGAATTTATTTTAATAGTTTAACTAATTTAAAACAGGCCCTGTGTCGAGTTAGAAGCAGAGCAAAGGGCGTAGTTCTTTTATGAAATTGAATAGAAATAAATAGATCTTTACAAAGCGGCTTCACTTCACTTAACTTTCATAAACTGATATATACTGTGTGATGGTCCAGTTTTTAGTCACTATTCACTAAATTCGTACGTAATGCATATCAATACTTTTATGGTCAAAGTTTGCGGTTACTGTAAAAAACTGTGGCTCACTTTTTATATATTAGTTTTATTTATGCGCAGCTTCTTCGTTTGATTTGAGTGAATAACTTCTGTCGCATATCAGGAAAATCTGTTAACGTGTCCTCCGCAATTTCAGTCTGTATTTATTTAGTTATTTTGTATAGTGCAAAAAACGTTACACATTTTTTATATATACATTTTATTTCTTCGCACATCAAGAAAGTTTCTTGGTTCCTGTATTCGGTCATTTCGTTTGCAGTTATTTATGATTTTTTTTCAGTGTTTTTAATAGCTGCTTTTTTTAATTGTCATTGGTTGCATTTACGGTATTCAAATTTGCACTTTTGTGTTGATTTTGTTTCAGCGCATGATTTAAAAAACAGTGCTGTGATCAATAAAACCTAAAAAAAGATCAAACAAAAAGGAAACAAGAAAAAAGGAAGAAAGTCACCAATTATAAGATCGAATAGAAATTCTTAAAAAACTACAATGGTTGTTGTAGAGATAATCCCGAACCAGTATAAAACCAGTTAAAATTGTTAAAATTGAAGCTAGAAAAAACAAAGAATGAACCATAATTTTACATTCAAGAATACAAAGTTTTACTTACCTAACTTTGATTAGAAACATATTACTAGTAAATGTTCTAGAAGGTAGAACAACACTATTGCCACCTTTTCCTGATTTAGATCAGTTGTAGTTTGTTTGTATTTTGATAGTTGGTTAATTGGATGTTGTTTTTATTCTGTTTTCCAATAAAAAGCTATAAAAACTACACAAAGCCTATTGAACACTAAAGGAATAAGTTTAGTAAACTACATACATTTTATTTAGCAAAAATACTTAAAATAAACAAACAAAAAAGCAATAGACTACGTCATTTTTATTATAGGGCATAGGTCATAGCTTGAAAGAACAAAAACTGACAGACACATTTCTTAAATCCGAGCCCATTTGAATATCTCATTGCTTTCAAAAGCGCTGAGATAATAATGTATTTACTGATAATAATTACTTGAGAGAACATAAAACCTTTAATTGCATAAGTATCTGTTGAGATCTGCATACAACTCTAGGAGGTAAATATTAAAACATCAGCAAAGATGGAGTACAAAAACCATACGCTAAAGAGATGTATTAATCTCTAAAGTAGAATGTTTGTCTTTACAAAAGATGTAACCTGTTCTTATAACCTGTTATCATGCAGATACTTTTATTAAAAAGCAAAATAAGGGTTTGTATTGTCTGTCGTCAAGGGTTTTTCGAACGCAAAACTGACTTAATTATCAGTTCTATCAATAGTGTTTCGTATTTTCCTTTAAATTAAACAATTTTAGTTTTTTTAAAAGTATTTATTTGTTAAACCTTTTATAATAACCATGGGCTTTTGGTGTTTTCATGAATGGGTGTAATTTTTTGAAATGACATGGTATAAGTACTTTTTTAACTAATCTATATTTTTGATATACAATCCCGGACAAAAATAAAGTAGACAAAACATCTCACCTCAAAATTATAATTCAATTTTCAAATATAATAACTTTTTTTGCTCGGGCAATACCTTAAATGTTGATCTCGCAAAAGGTTATCGTAGGTTCAGTAAGAATGGTACTATCATGATATTTATATGTAGGCTACCATATTAAATTGAATAACCGAAACGGTGTTGATATAGAAAATGTGTCAAAACTAGATAATGTTGTAGTATGGTTTGAAGCAAAAATAATATATATACAACAGATCATGCATTTCTCCTAATAGACCAATCAAAAAAAGGTTCTTCACAAATCTTTTTTCCGGAACAAAAGTTGAACAAAAACTGTTTATATTCTTTTTTATGCTTTTCCCCATTTTTATTTTATCTTATTTAATCAAAACAAAATTTTTAACACAAAGAGCAAAAAAATACAGATTGTTCCCAAAGAATATAGTCTAGCGTCGCCAAACTCTCTTCTCGCTCCCTTTTATTTATTTTGATATTTATAATGCGATAAGAGAGTCTAG
>JAYJMI010634380.1:0-14694 GCA_036873855.1 Sarsia tubulosa
CCTATAGAAAAAAACTAAGTGAAGAACGGCTAATATTTTTGAATTTTTTTTTATAGAAATATGTTTGTACATGTTTAGTAATTTACAGAACAGAATTACTCTCCAACATTTCGCACTTTACAGACCCGGATAAAGGGCCGCAAAAGAGTGGGGAAAAGAGAAAACCCCTTTGGTTGCTAGGGTGTAATCAAGGGAATTTTGTTTACCTAGGTCCAAATGAAACAGCGTTAAATTTTGCTCTAGAAACATTAATAAAAACACTTTTTTTTTAAAAAAAAAAGAGCCATTTTTTTCTATAGGTACCACCAAATAAACATCGGACTATATTTTTTATCGTCTAGAGACTGCAATCATGGTCAAAATATGTTAGACAAATGTTTCATTTCAACTTAAATACATGATTTCTAAGGTTTTTGATTTTACTTGGAAAAACAAAGGTTCCCAAGTAGGCACTGGGCACTAGGCTGCTATTCCACGTGTTCACAGCTTTTTCACTTGATTCCGATTCCAAAGCTCTTAAGTCAAACTCGCCAATTGTACGAGACAATCATTTTCACCCTTGTCAATGATTAATCGTTATTCAACGCTTGTGGTTAAATCAAAAAATTATTAGAATAAGAAAAAGTCCGCGCCTACTACTATGATTGTGGATACTATAATGCTTTTCCATCAAATACAGTTTGTAATTTAATTATGTTAATTATGTTAATTATATTATTATGTATGGGTTTGTTGATTACTGCTTTAACAATCAACCTTGTTACTAAGGGGAATTTTTTTGTTTTCTTAGTTTTCAGATGTATTCTGACAGTTACGTTTATTTTTCATACTTCTCATGTTTAACTTTTGAACGTATTTTTTGTTAATTTTCTGTTCTGTTAGATTAAAAAATATATTGTACCAAAAGATTCCGAGAAGATGAAACGAATTGTATTTTAATATATCATATCTCGCTTACTATTTTCATAAAAGTCCGTTAGAGCGCCGTTGATCTGTAATAGAGGTCGTGGGTTCGAGCCCAACTTCGGCCAGTATGTCTGCATCCCTCTCCATATAGAATATATTGCATTATAACTTTTACTTACTTATGTTTATTTCATAAATTGATTTAAAATTTGTTAGGTTATGTATAAGGGTTTTTGACACATTCAAATCAATTTTATAGCATAATCAGTCTGTCTATTAGTAAGGGTCGATTAGTACGGGTCGAGGCGAGTAAGCCCGGTTAACGAGGGTTAACAAAGTTTTATCGTAGATGATATTTTCTAAATTACATACTTAAAATGGATTCTTTTCCCAGTGGGAAATAGGACGCCCTAAGGACGACCGCAAAAACTCCGCACAGGTCCTAGTCCGTCCATAGAAGACTTGTATCGGACGTCCGGTGGACGTACCAAATGAAACCAAAAACGTTCGTCCCATAAAGACGTCCGTAGACCAAATTAAATTTAGTACCAAAAATGTCCCCTAGATGAGAATTGAGTTGATAAACACAAAACGAAACAAACTCGAAAAAATTTATTAAAGTATCTTTCTTTACAAAATTTTACACTAAAGAATGATTTAGTCATATCATACGTAATAATTACATAACTAATATCATTAATACCTTTCTATTACGAAACAACATTCTATTTTAAAAAAACATGAATGGTGGCAAGTTATTAGAAAGTGGATCAAAATACTTCTTTGAAGTACAAACTAAAAATATTAAATAACAACCAAAATCCCTTATCTCTCATTGAAGTTACTTTAACCAAAATCTTGGGAAAATATTTGTACTGAAAGGGGGGAAAATATAATACTTTAAAGGAAGAAAGCAATTCGGAAGAAACTTTCGCAAGGAGAAAAATCACGAAATTTAGGGAATTAAATTTCGCCTCTTCTAAAGTTTTTAATGTTTAAAACGCTTTTGGAATTATTTTCTTCCCTTAAAGTAAAGGTCAGCAATTAATACGATTTTGTTTATAATTTAGTTAAAAATTGCAATGAGATTCTATACAATACACTCTATATACTGTGTAAGAACAACTTTATAAGAACACGAGCCTCATTTATTATCTGAAAATTTTAATTATCTCAGAAGCTATAGAAGTTGGAATATTTTATCACTACTGAAAAGAACTCATCAAGATATGTTGTTTAAACATGTTTATGGGTAGTAAGAAATTTTCAGAAACTGACTTCAAAAATAAGAACAGCTGAGGCTCACTCCATGTCTACAGCTTTTTGCTGATTTAGTTTATTGAAATTTAACAATAAAAACTTGCGGGGAAAACTAAATTTCAGTCTTTGTCTAAGATTAAACATCATCTAGGCTGAATTTTAGAGGAGACAATGTTTATTATTATTTAGTTTATCCTTAAAACAATAACTATTAGGTTGATTTATAATGTCTTTAGGAAGTGGACCATAATTTAGACTCAATGTAAATAACATAGTACAATACTACAATATTCAGACCTTATACGGGAATGAAATTCAGAGCTTAAACATGCCTTTAATAATTTCAAGAGTTATATATTTTTACTTTAAACTAACATTACAATAGAAAGATTACAATGAACGGAGTCATTAAATTAGTGTTTTACCTAATAAACAATAGTAATATTCAGTATTAGTAAAAGATATTTTCTCTTTTTGTCCAACTTTACTGAATTTGTCCTGGAATGCTCTTGCAAAAATTGCACCCAAGGCATTTCTGACGCATCCCATTATATCTTTACCACCAATTTGTTTTTATTTGTAAAAAAGTAAACTTGAAGCTTAATCAAACGGTCAGAATGTAACCCCTAAATCAACTGGTGCGGTCTGTAGAGGTGAACTAGTTCACTTAGGTGAACCAGTCCTGAATAATATTTATCATACAATACGGATTTCAAATTTAGGTGAAGGTTTCTACTATGGTGAACCAAATTAAAGTGTTTATTTTTTGAGTGCCGGTCTGAAAGTGAACCGATATTTCTCATATAATCAGCAGCCCCTAAGTTACTAGAATGACAAATCTTCGTTTTTTAGAGTACACAATTCAGGTTAATCATGCCAACAACATATGCTAGTAGATTGGTAACACCAATTTAGTATTTTAATTGCTACAATCAAGAATTTATATAGTGAACTGGAAATCTTACGAGTTATTATAGTAATTTTCTATTGCAAAAAGATAATAATTCTATTCAGATTTTAACGACTTCTTTAGTCAAGAAAATATAATAGAAAGATAGCTATGTTGTAAATTTAAATAAAAAATAGAGTGTGCAACAATAGAAAAATTAAAAAAAAATGGTCCAAAATCTATTTACTCAACTGATAAAGGTCCAAGCGTTTTAAGTAAAATGTAAAACAATACATTAAAGTAGGACACATTCTAGTTTTAAAGAAAAGCTACTCAGTGCAGTTTTTTTATTAAGATACGGAAGGAAAGGTTCATTTTACGTTTTTTAGTATGTCTCAAGAACATTTGCGAGAATTTTCTAACTTTATGTTTTATATGATAGTTTATTAAGCTATCTTATGAAAAAAATTTATTTTTAGTGTCATGCACTCACCCATTTCATCATGCACTTGAAAAGAAAAGTTTTCCGCTAAATTCTCTACCTTATAAAGTCAAAGGTTGTTTAAACGTTCTTGCACAACACCTTACAACATTTACAACACACCTTGCATAAAAAAAATAGTTAAATTGAACCACATCCAGTCTACTATATAAAACCTTGATACAATTTAGGTGTTACCAATCTGTTAGAATATGCTGTCAACATGGTGAATCTGAATTGTATACTCTAAAAGTAGACTCTTTAAAACTCTTCGTAGCTATTTAGTTCCTTGAACATACCTAACCTATCTACATCAATATCTATAATATTATAGGTTCATTTATCTAAATAATTGTAATAAATTTATGATAAAATTTTCAGACCAATATATTTTCTTATTGTAGTTTTAGCGTCGTTACAAATATATTAAAGAGCTGTAATATTATCTGTCAAATCGTGTGGTGGTTTTACAGAGGGATTAGAAAAAAGTTTGATAGTATTAAAAGAACTAATTAACTAACAAGTAGCTTTTATTAAAAGGCAAAATCTCAATTAATAACTGTAGCATATATCCAATGTATTGTTATAGATATGTAAAAATATTCAAATTATAGCAATAATAAGAATCAGCCTTCGTTTCAAACTATGTCAGATAACTATGAAAATTATTTAAAATTTTTGAAAAGCTAGAATGCGTCGAAATATTCATATATTTTGAATTAAAATTACAATATGGTAAAACTTGTAATAGTAATTTTATTTTTAATTGTTTATACAAACTCTCCCTTTTTCTTTCAACTTTACTACTAACTTCTTTTGGTCTTCCTTTCCAAATTTTTATATGAAATATTATGCAATCAATCATCATGTCATTAATTGATTTTAAAAGCTAGTTTACATATTTCACTGATCTAATAATTTGTGAAATTATCAGAATAAGAATCAATATATAACTAGGCTGCAATATCGATCCAGAAGATAGAGATAGCTTTTGGGTGGTTGTTATTTTTGACGTAGAGGTAATTTTAGTTGTTGAAGAAGATACGGGTGTTGTAGGTGGTGATTTAGAACCTTTCGGTTCGTCTCCTTGGTAACCAATACAATGCCAACAATTCAAACGATTTTCCGGATCATATTGCTTTTTCAAAGATTGCAATCTTTGTAAATTAGATCCCCAGAAGGCATTTCGCCAGTCTGGTTCTAATTTCGACGCATGATTAAAACCAGCACCTGTATCTTTCACAACTTCACGTAGCTTTTGTATCATTTTTTCGCCAAACGTTTCAATCTGCCATACAGCTTTACGCATTGCCGGATGAACAGCAGTATAATCACCTGATATATCATTAACAGCGCCTCCCAAGAAATAATTAAATGTATTATATCCATTTGCAGCTAACCAATTTAATGTTTCTTTTGTTTCATTTGGAAAGTTTACAACGAATTCTCTCGGTATCAATCTACTAGCGATGTTGAATGTCTGTTGACCTGTTTTGTCTGTCGTTATTTTGTCTCCCCCTCTTGAATCATAGTAACTCATTGTTGGAGTCATTGTTATATAAACAATAGCTTTCAGTTCATCAGGTAAACTATTTCTAAAAGCTATAAGATCATTACCAAAAGTTGTCATAGCGTCATCTAAATTACCAACGAAATATAAGATAGCAGAACCAAAAGTCCAATAACCACCCCAACGGTTATCTAAGTATGGGGATTTGTCAGTCCAAAAATTAATCCAAGCACCAACGGCACGGCCAAAATTTAACACGTTCCACGCAGCATAATTTATCTGTAAGTAGGCACTTACAACTGGTTCAACGGGGTGTAATCGATAATGAACTGATGTTACCACGCCAAAGGATCCTCCACCTCCACCACGTAAAGCCCAAAATAAATCTGCGTTTAAACATGCATCAGCCTTCACATGGCTGCCATTTGTCAAAACAACTTCAAAGTCTATAACATTATCAATCCCAATACCATATTTTCGTGACATTGCAGAGAGACCACATCCTTGCAACCAACCACCAGCTGCAGATACCGTTAGACCACCACCACCAACAATATGGTAATCTGACTTTAGTTTATTGTATACTTCTCCCCATGTTTGACCCCCACCAACTTTAATGACCGCTGAATAATTTTTCTGTCCACAAGAGTCATTGTAACTTGCTTTGATGTCAAGATACTTTGTAAAATTGTACATCCAAATAAGAATTGAATATTCTCCCATGCTTGATCCAGAGTAAGAATGACCAGATGTTTTTACTGTCACAGAAATATTATGTTGATTTGCAAATTGGAATGTTTTTATAACATCGTTAACGTTTTGTACTTCGACACTGTAAGATGGAATATTCCATTCAGTGCTGGTAGCATTACAAAACTTTTTTGAGCAGTCATGATACTGCATACACATTCCTTCTCCAGTAGCTGAAATATTATATGCATCATCACCTTGTTTAACACATTGCGGATAGTTGGCTGCTTTTAATTGGTTAAGTGCTCCGTTTAAACCATCACCAAAGTTTTGCCACTGTGTTGCATTTGGCCAACACTCTTCTGTTGGGATGCAGTAAGATGAGATGTTATCAAAACAAAATATGAATAATAACACCACAACTATCATATTATGCTACTGAGTACTATGGTTGCCTAAAGAAAATTTAAAAAAATAATAAAAGACAAATAAATTCATCGAGTAATACTTTTGATTTATCGAATATTTAGAAAATTAAAACTATAAAAACTATTTTACTATTATGATTTCGATTTAGTTAATAACAGAAACGTGACACAGAGTTAGTATACACTCACTTCTTTATACGATGCTTTATTATATAGTTTTGTTTTTAAACCGATCTATATAAAAACTAGGTAATCTTACTATTAAAATACTCTCTCAATTACGTCGAAGTTTTGCTGATTACTCAACAAAAAAACTTTAACAATAGGACATATAGGAATTACAAAGACTGCTGTTTTATATCATACTTATTTTAAAAATATTTGCTGAATTGTAAACTTATAAATCTGCACTCTCGACATTTTTGTTTAAAATATATGCATTATGAATTAATTTAGAGAATTAAAAGCACTTACGATGATATAAAACTGAAGAAAAATGATAAATACTGTATAAATGACGTACATATCTTATCTTGATATTGGAGCTTAATATTTACAAATGGATATATTGTCAAAGGAATATGATATCATTATACTTATTTGAATAGTATTAAAACACAAATACATCTTTAAGTTGCACTGTCTGACAATGAGTCATACTTCTTGAAACATTAGTAAAATTGAGATAAAGTAACGAGAGTCTCTTCCATAAACGGAACGTTTTATTTATGTATATCCCATTGGGGAAAGGAAAGGAGCAACAAGCAAAAGGAATTTACTAGAATCAACAGGAATAATAATGCATTTAGTATTCAAACTGCGGAGCAAAATTATTTAAATTCATCTTTTAAATATGCTGATCAAAATCTGCAAACCTGTAAAAATTTCTCAAAATTTTGTGATGATCCGCTTTGCCGAAGGGGTCTAATTAATTCACTAAGTATGTCATTTCTTTTGTCTTTTTCATGACGATAGATGCCATAAAGGAAAAGAAGTAAAGAAGCTCCATTTTTGTAAGATATTCTTGTTGTTCTAAAGACGTGGTAAAGCGATCAACTTAAGAACCATCCTTCGATATTTCTTACATTTTGCTCAGGAGTAAGGATACAGTCAAAACTGACATAATTGTCATTTTACCGATTTTTTTTGTTTTTTCATAAAAGGGCCAAAAGGTCAATATATATTTCGAAAACCATATCTTTGAAGATATCTCACTAATTGTTCAATCATTATCCCTCAATCCTAAATTTGAGGATTTTCGATTTGGTCAAGATGGGAAAATGCATTGGATATATTCCCAAATGCCTTTTTCAGATGCAGTATAGTACCCCTCATCTTTGCTTCTTTGATAAATATGCTATATAGTTATGTGTTAACTTTCATATTGGGGATTAATTTTCGCCATCATTAGTTCCGCGAGTCTAAATTCGCTACATTTTGTGAGCATTAACTTTTGTGAATGGACTCAATTTTTACTGCTTTTATGGGTTAACTGGCTTAAATCGAAGGTAAAGCATTTTGCGCCAGCATTAAAAGATTTAAACATTTTGAAAGAAGCTTATGTTTTTAATTTAAATTATTAGCTCTTTTAAAATACAAAATTATTATTTTGTTTGGTTTTAATTTCATTCTTTATAGAAGTGTTTTAGTAGGAGACCAGTGAATTATTATTGAAGTGGACTAAAATTATAGTATATTTATATTAAATATTTATATTAAATTGTGCTACTACGTAACTTTATAATTTTACTATTTAACACCTTTAACTATTATAACAATTTACTATAATACTGATTAAATAGTTTCGACATTACTATAGTAAATAATTAGTATTATGATAACTAAAATTGATTTGATTCAGTTGCAGTTCACTTGTAGACCAGACCCGTTCCATATAATACAACATTTTTTCTAAACTTTAGTGCACTAAGTGAACTGTTAGTGAACCGACATTTCTCATATAATATCTACCATAATCAAATACTGAACATATCAGTTTAAGATTTTTAATACAAACATACGTCACGTATTTATATAATAACAATAGGATAAAAATATAAGTTTCACAAATTTCATGTGACAGGAATCAAATAAGATCTTTTTATCTTATTAAAAATCCTAAACTTATATACTAGACTAACAATCACAAAACAATACTGCAAATTCACTAGGCTAGATATGTCAAAGAGAAAGATTTATACTAGATCTTAGATTTGATAGCTCACAACTAGTTTACCCATGCTGCAAGGCTTTAAGTGTTATATTTAAAATATCAGGCAGCATGCCAGATGAAGATTTGCTATTCTACTAAATCAGACATACCTATCTTAGTGATCTACTATAGAAACAGTATTTGTTAACAAAGAAACTTCACTTGACTAGGTGTATCCAAAGAACCATACTGCAGAGTATCAGTATATTTAGGTGATTTGGTCAAAATAATTAATCCATACTGAAACTTTGTAAAATGACTGATGCTCACTTCATTAGTATCCTGTAGATTTTGAGGTGTTCTCATTAAAAATTACTGGACAAAAGAAAACGAAAATCAATTTAGCCTTTACTTTTGATTTTGATCTTGTGACACTTATGAGTCAATATTTCACAATTTGTCTGGTCTCCAGTTCTTTTTGCAATATATCAATTGGAATATAGGTTCCACACACTTATTTTACCTGAATAAGTAAGTCCCTTTAATGTATGCAATACAAGCTGAAAAACCACAATCTCCCATAATTCCCATAATGTTAATTCGCTTATATTTTCTCTGCTTTTCGTTTAGAAAAATATCTTGGAAACGAGGTTGGTTACACCAAAATTGAAAGACAACAAATCAGCGTTAGTAGTTTAGAAGCTAGAAAATAAAGACGATAATTCAACATATTATTTCTGGATTTAGATATTAAGATTAAAGATGGAAACTTGATGTAAGCTTGTTTGGTTTGTAAATCACACATTATAAGCAATACAATATCGTTGATTTTTTGACAACTTTTGTCATTCGTGACATCAAACAATGGTCTTTCATTACAAATTTTACTCTTTGTTTCGAGGATTGGAAGAACTAGTAACAACAGGAATAAGTAGCAATTTTCTATCAAGCCTCTTGTTGATAGATATCAGAGAGAGATAGTATATAGAAGATATATAAAAAAATTGAAACTGGTATATGGTGTAATACAATAAGCAAGGTGCCGGTCAATAAAGTGACTAAGAAGTTCTATAATACACATAGTGAAGAGTTTAGTTAGATTGTTTTAAACTTGGAAGATCTTGCTTCTTTGTACATTTACAAATTAAATACATCTTATGTATACACCTCTTTAGCGTAAGAGCTACCATTTTTAATTTTGAATTTTACCCCTCCAGTTTGGTACACAAACCTCTAACAGTAAGTTGCTTTTTTAATTGCAGTATTTTCTCTAATATACCCTTTGTTAATATATAACTATTAAAATACAAATATTCTATTTACTCATAATAATTACTCCAGAGCATACAAGACTTAATTGTAGAAGTAACTGTAGAGATCTGGATCCAACTCTAGCGGGGTAAAAGTTAAAATAACAACAAAGATGGAGTGCAAAAACCTTACGCTAAAGAGGTGTATTTAAATACATAGTTTAAGAGGGTGTTTTTTTGTGTATGAGCAAGTTAAATTTTTTTATGATAAAACATATCTTACGGTTATTGTTACAAAATTTGGAACAAAAGGCCATTTTCTGAAAAGTTATAGCTGATTTAACGTTTTTCAATTCTGCTTTAACAAATCGTTGACAATCGTTGACAAATTATTATGAAATATGGATCTAATGCGAAGGTCGTGGGTTCGAATCTACGTATCTCTCTTTATCCAAAATTCTACATATCTCTCTATATAGAATATATATACGGTACTATTAATGTGACCGGTTGAGGATCCTCCCAGCACTGATATGGAATTCGTGATATATAACTGGTAGTAGATTGCTTGTAGATTGATTCTTTTGCTTCAAATTAACTACTTGCAGAGTTTTTCGTCACTTGTTATAATTAATTTAATGCCTCCCATTATATTATAAAGTTAGATAAAATCACAACACGCATATTTCAGTAAAAATCTATTATTGATTGTCCATCCTTTATACTTCAATGTTAACAGTTACCATAAATTCATGATGTTTTATAAAATATTGTCAGCTGTTTTATTATTATTTTATGATTAATAGTATTCGTTTGGATCAATTTGTTTTCACACAAAAAAATAATTCCGCTTATTTCTATACAGCCGTCATTTCATCAATATTATTTCCATATTTTCCCACAATAACTAACTATATTTCATGATTTCATTTATATTTTTTATTCTTTATATTAATATGATAACAAACTAGCATTAATTATTATTTTCATATACGTATGTGAAAATCACACAAACTGTGTATTTTAAAAAGGAAATTCGTAACGATTTGCAATACTGGAAATATATGATTTGAATCCACCTTCTATATGGACTATTTTTCGTACTACTTTACGAAGACCTTGATATTTATATTCTTATTCATTGTGATGGGTACCATCCTATATACTTCTTACTTTCACTGCAAATTATCTTTAATTTTTTAGAAATAAATTGTCAGAACGTTTGGTTTAGTTCATTTTAAATTCTCTAAAAAGAGACATTTAAGCGTCCAAAAAATTTATAATATCTTCACAAGTAACAGAATATTTGTCACATGACAGAAACCTTACATGTCAGAAACGATTATTATTAATATTTTTAATGGGCTAATAATTGGCCTAATAATCACCTAATCTAACCATGTTTTCTCAACTAGAAATAAATTACTATGCATGGGTCAATAAATTCTAGTTTAGCTTTCAAACAGCATGTAACCTCAATATGCAACAAACGTGCACACAAAAACTCGTTGTTTTATTGTGAGGAGCAGTGCAAGACCAGTCAAGCTGATAAATATTTCCTTATTTGGTTCAGCAGATCAACTGTAAATTATGTCCAAAATTGGTAAAACAGCTCCAATGCTTCTTGTTTTTCTTTTGTGTAGCGATTTTTAGATACAAATATCTCAAAAACTACACATCGAAATTGGCTCAAATTTTCACAGGATACTACTGAAGTGATCATCTTCCATGAAAAGAATAAACACAATATTTTTAACATAAAAAATCTTTTTTATCAGTTTTATGTTTTTTATCAGGTTTATCAATATTGGTGAGAATAAACTTTCGCGAATGCTCAAAAATATAAATTTTCATCGGTTCCAACTTTTACGAATTTAAAGTTTTTCTGGTACTTGTATTTCAAGATCGTTAAACAATAGGATTAAAAGAGGCAATCAAGCTATTTTGCAAAGTTTGGATTTATTTTACTCATGATCCTAAATACCAGGATGTGAAATTTACAAGCTTAGTTTACTTCTAACTACTCTTTTAACTTACTAAACTTCAATAAAGGTTTCAAAAAGTTTCAAATCAAATTTTTTTTTTTTTGATGATACTTCAATGCCGCACAAAACAAAACTTAAATTGTGTATACAGAAATTAATTTCCCTAAACGTCTATTTGTAAACGCCTGTTTACCTTCTTCCTACCAAAAACATCTTGTTTCGATTTTATATCTGCTTTTCTGCAGAGTAGATATATTTTTCGAACGCAGGAAAAAAAGTTATAGGAATAAATAAAACTGTATTTAGTAATGAAATTTTTTGGCTAGGCTTATCAAGTCTATTTTTCTGAAGCAATACACCTATTTACCGTAAGGATCTGCCATTTTGAACTTTTATATTAGTGCTTTATATAAAAACTAAATAAAATATTCGAAGAATTTTTTGTTCAAAAATAAGCTCATATACCAATTTTCATTATTTTTCTTCCACAGGAAAAAAAGTTATAGGAATAAATAAAACTGTATTTAGTAATGAAAATTTTAGGCTAGGCTTATTTTTTGACAAGGATTTCAAATATCTTTAAACTAAGAAGTTTAAATATCCATAATGGCGGATGTCTTACGAACAGGTTGATTCTGCTGTGTTGAAAATCATTATCACTTGAAATCATTAGAATGTCACATGATCAATGTTAGTGCAAAAATATTGCTTTAAGTAATGCCACTTTAAAATAAATCATTTTTTTAGTAGAAGCATATGAACAAAAAAAGGCAAATAATATATTTTTTAGAATATATTTAGGATAATCATGGTGTTATAGTCCCATTCTCAATTTGTTTTCTCTTTTAAAACTTAATTTTATATCAGTAATTTAAGCAACTTTCTTGTGCTATTTGGCGTTTTCATTTGGCCGCAACGATGAAATTTATATATCAGAAACACATTTTATTACACAACACATTTTACCCGCCACATTTTTTATTTCATACAATGCAAAAGTTGTTTAAAATTATTATAATAATTAAATAATTATAACTACTTTTTTTTAACGGTTTTAATGTCTTTCACCTTAATATTTGCACCACGATTGATCATGTGACAATAAAAATATTCGAAACGAAGTGTTTATAATAAGAGGTTATTACTTAATCAATCTCAGATCATCAGAATTGGCTCCCGATATTTTTTTAAAATAAGTTAAAAAACCAAATCATGTCTTATTCGCTGGGCTTGTTTTTAATAAAAAACAAATAACTACTTGTGTCTATATCAGTTTTAAAGAGTTTTTTTAAAGAACAAAGCATCCTTGTTTGTTTTTGATTTTTTCTCTTTGAAATAATCTAAGGAACTTTCGCTTTCGTGTAATTTTGATGATCTGAGATTGATTAAAGGTACATTACCGCGATTTTTTTCGATAGCCTAATAGATAGATCATACTGACTTTAGTAAAACCGGAAAATATCTTTCCACAATTCCTTTTTGTGCTCTAGTTATGGCTCAACGAAATCCTATTTTACAACTGTGATTTAGAATTTTCCATTGTTCTTTTTAATTATAATTTATAAAGTATGCTCAAATATGCTCAAACATAGGATTTGCGGATCGCATAACTTCTGAATGGGATTGATTTTTTTCATGCGGTTTTCAGTTCATGTCCTAAAGTTAGCTTATTGTTCATACAAAAGTATAAAAAAAATCGCTGTAATGTACCTTTAAGTAACTATATGTAAAAACGATTATATTGCATTATATTAAGTTTCCAGACCACTCATTCTAAAGACTATGGTGTGTTTGAACCTTTTATTATCTAAAATAATTTATTTAAAATAAAAACATAAAGGTTTCTAATATTATATTATTTTATTATCCGCTGTGCGAACGTTGTCGTTTTGTTCCGTTGAAGTTTTAGAATAATCAGACGATCAGAAAAACTATAAAATCGTACTCTTTTATTTGTTTGTAACTATAGCAACTAATTTAGTATATAATATTATGAACTTTGTTAAAACTTAATCATCATTGTAAAAAAAACATTATTTTTCGACAGTGTATTAAAAACGTTGAACGATCTAGGACACAGATACAAAGTGAAGACGAGAGGAAGATAAATGAAAAAAAAATACAAGTAAGATGAAATGAAGTAAAGAAAAAAACAGTAAATGAAAAAGTATAATGGAAAACCAATACTTAGTGACATGCTTAAACCAATGGACACAAAACAACTCCTGCAACGCTAACTAGATCATCTCTACATCTAACAACGCAAATAACTTTTCTTTTGGGATTACACTACGTTACAGATCAAATTTCTTCAAATTATCTGCAAAAGTGTATACCCTAGAATACAGCCCGGGTGATCTAGCCAATGTATTAGGAGTTGTTTTTTTGTTTATTGACGAATTGGGATTATAACAATAAGTTTGTGTCCCGAAATACTTGCATGAAATTAATTTCGACTGTTTTTCAATCATTTTTATCCATTAGTTTGTTTTTTTATTTTGGTCTTGCATTCACTCGTTTTCATTCGTGGTCGTCTTGTCTTCTTTCGCCTACCTCTGATTTATATTTATAAAGACAAAGAAAGATATCTGTATAAAGATTTGCGAGAAAAGATTGCGATTGACTTTGATGAAGGTATTACTGGGTAGCAATGGTGCAATCAAAATTAGACAATAATAATTTGCTTACTTTTTTTAGGAATGGATATTTAAAAACATGCAAGAGTGACGAACTAAGAAAAATCTGTTACTCTGACAAAAAAAAAATCATATCATACTATTATAATAGAAAATAGAACATAAAAAAATTCTATAAAGAAAAAAAAAATAAAATTAGTTATTAAAATTTGCATAAAGAAACACAATAACATATATCATATCTTTAGAAAAATATCAAAAACTCAACGTATAGTCATAGTCGTATCATAGTCATTAATATCGTCACTAATCGAAACTAGGGGGCGACTGTTTACAACTGATTCTATTTCACAAAGGAACGTTGAAAGCGCTTCTTCTGTGAATTTACGATCTTTAACTATTGTTTTTAGTGCTGTCTTTGTAATTTTAACCATAGATTCCATGCAACCTCCCATCCATGGACTAGCAGGCGGATTAAAGCACCACTTTATTTCAAGGTTGCTAAGC
>JAYJMI010635491.1:0-14693 GCA_036873855.1 Sarsia tubulosa
ATCTAAATCCTATAATTAACTTCAATTCTCATTTTAAAAAATAATCGGGGGTCCACTAGTAATTGATTCCTTGTTTTTTTTTAGTTGGAACTAAGTGATAATAGAATATCATCTGGTTTAGAATATCTACTTAAAACATCAGCACTGACACATTTAAGTTTGAGTGGAAATAAAATAAAAGATTTTGAAAGTCTAAAACCTTTAGTAAGTTGTTTTTTATTTAAGTGTATTAAGTTGGCTTAATTATTGTAAAGTTGAATGTGATGTTCTAAGAACTGACCTAGATATCTAATCATCTAAAAAACTCCTAATCTTTTGGACTAAAAGTGAATATAAATCTGAAAAATATCTGAAATTAACAGATTTTGAAAACCGTAAAGCCATTACAAAATTTTGTACTTCTTCGAGCAAACTACACATAGAGACAGGGAAGTGGGATAAAACGAATGTATTAGATAGGCTTTGTAAGCATTGTTATAAAAAAGAGATAGAAGATGAAATTCATTTTCTTTTTAATTGTCCAAAATATGATGAGTTAAGGACCATATATTTTCAAGAAATTTTTACTTTTGAAAACTACAAATATGTAGGTGAAAATTATGTTGAACAGCTGCAATCTGTCCTTAAAATCTGTATACCACTGTCAAATTGCTGCAAAATCAATCCCTGGATAATCTAATGTCTGTCTGAGAAACTTGGAGTATGTCATAATTAACTCATTTTCTGCACAATTAGCTCAAAACTTGATCAGTTGCAGAATGTAGCATTATTTCTTGTTGTTTTATTATTTTTATGTTTATGTTTCAGGCCAAGTTAGAAAACCTAAAAAGTTTAGATTTATTTAATTGTGAGGTAACGACAGAGAAAGATTACAGATCCAAATCATTTGAACTAATACCACAACTGAAGTATTTAGATGGAACTGATAGGTAATAGTCCTTTATTGACTGTACTGGTAGTTTTAACATCTCATTGAGTTGTTTATGTATGATCAGGTGCTGTGAACCCTGTAAGGGGCAGGAATGGATTTCCGTTGAAAAGGGCACTGTTCAAAGAGAATTTGGTTCAAAATATTTTTTTGGATCCCTAGCTTTGCCGAAGGGATCCTATAAATTCAGCTCTGTCTGTCCGTCTGCAACACTCAGATCTCAGAAACCGCTCATTACTATTTTCTGATTTTTTGCATGAAGTTTTAAAATAAAGAAAGGTGACAGAGCCTGATTTCTGACAAAAATTCTTATTTTCCTAAAATTTAGGTCAAAAGGTAAAAATTGGCCCACAAATCAATGTTTTTTAGAACAATATATAGCCTAAATTTTTTTACGTCAAATTTTTGTGCAAAATTGACATTTTGCATTATATATCATGTACCAATTCAATTTGAAAATTTGTACAGATATTATTAAAGTGTATTATTTGATTCAGCATTTTTTCATTATTCTGCTCATTTGCTGCATGATGAGATTCAGTATTTGTCTGTGTAAACTAAAATTTACCTTTTGAAATAACTTTATTATTTATTTAGAGAAGACAAAGAAATAGAATCAGAAGATGAAGGTATTATAATATTTCTTGTTTATTCTGAATAATAGTAAATTAATTATTGTTGCTGTTTGATTATGAAGTAAACGTTTATCATTACACAAAATTAACTAAATGTCAATGTAACCAAAAAGTCTATTTTTCTTTTTTTCTGCAAGATACACAATAAAGGTATTACATGACAATCACTAAAAGATAAATAGAGTTTAAATATCTAGCTTATCCCATTATAAAATAACTATCGTTGAAAACACAGCAATTTTCGCTCGCAATACCCTAGTCTAACCCAGCATTAAGCATTTTGATGATTGGCGAAAACAAATTAAAGCATGAATATGCAAACAAAATATGTGACACCATAATATTAAAAAGTGGAAATTTGACTGTGTTTCAAGTGATTACGAAGGAAAATAATATAGCTGATCTACCAATCTTCTACTTGCAAGTAGCCATTCAAATATTTTACTTTCATTTAATCATTAGAAGTTGAAGATGAATAACATATTTCACTTTCATTTATTTCATTAGAAGTTGATGATGAGGAAGACGATGATGACGATGACGAAGATGGTAATTAATTTGTTATTGTTGATATTTTATTGTTCAAAATAATTTAATGATATCGCTGCTGCTAAATGTTTCTTGTTTAAAGAACTGTTGTTGACAACTCCTTGGAACTTGAGTCAATCCCCTGCTGGTGTCAATTCATATATGAAGATACCTGTTACTGTTACATTATTCTACTGAATAGTCTGTTTTATGATTCTGTATTATCATTTTATTGACTACCTATAAAAGGTGACTACCTATAAATGGTACCAAACAAGGTGGTCTCAGATTGAAGTGTTGTACTTAAAGAGATTTAACTACAGTATTTCCGATATAAGCATATCTTTGAGTTTAAAAACCTAAAAAAAATCAAACTTCTTGTAATTGACTTGATATAGACGGTGATATTGATGAATTAGAAGTTGAAGAAGATGGTGAGGAGGAGGGAGATGTTGATGACGAGGTAAACAATGATGGAGGAGGAGGTATTTTTGATGAAAATGATGACGAGAATGATGTTGATGCCAACGAAGAGGAAGAAGAAAGTGATGAAGAAGAAGTTACTACTGGGCAGATTAATCAACCAATCGGTAAGTCTAATTTATTTATTGACCAAACATTAATTTTCATTTGTATATCAACCAATCAGACTCTCGATCTTTATAAAAACTAAGTATTTTTAAAAACCTAATTGATAAATAGCATAGGTATGCACTAAGTGATTACCCTCTCAAGTTAAGAGTTACAAGAGTGAAAAATTCTCCCTATATTCTTCCACTTAGCTAAATATATTAGAAACTTTACGATAGGTGTTCTACGCTAGTAATTCACAGAAATTATATACAAAGTTCTCAATGAGTGCTACCTTTTTAGTTTGTCTTATTTTTTGCAGCTGTTGAAGATGATGAGGAAGATGATTCAGATGATCTGGAGGAAGAAAGTGATGATGATGAACCTGGACTTGAATATCTACACAAAGAAAATCTAAGTGTGCGTAGCCCCCCTTATCTCGATTAATTTCATGTATAATTCAAAAACATCCATTTAGTTGAGATCTGGCCAATAAGAACAAAGTAATTTTTTTAGCACTCAATGTACTGTAACGTTTTTTGGTACACAGTGAAAGGTTGATTTAGGTTGATTTTCTGTAACGATTGAATCAGCTTTTTGGGAGGTTAATTAAGGATTTTTTTTATTTTTCACTTTCAAAAAATTTGAATCTTGAATCTTTTTCTAGGATGAAGATGACGATGATGATGACGAGTTTGAACCAAAAGCCGTCGATGACGGTGAAGATGACGACAGTGATTTCGACGACGAAGAATTAGACGGAAGTTTACCGACTGAAGGTAATAATATCCTCGAGTTCATGAAAAACCTAGTCTGAAAACTCCTTGGAATGTCTAGTAAAATAACAATATTAACCTTGCAGAAAACACACTAGTAGCATTATTGGCATCATAAGATTTGACATCGTAAGATTTGATGTTTATTATCATATAAAAGACGTACTTAAATCCATAGTACAGCGGCATGGGTTCATAATAAAAACAAAAGGTTTTTTTAAAAAAAGTTCTGAATGTTTTTATAACAGATGTTATTTTGTACAGAAGCGATAAACTTATTTATAATAGAATATAAAAGAAAAGAAGTCTGTATAAACTTTTTATATCAGTTTTTGACATTTTTATTTTCACAGTAAAAAAAGTTAGCTGCATCGACGGAAGATTTTTTTGTTTACAAAAATATACTTACCGTAATAAAATATAGTTTATTCATAGAAGTTTGTTTTGGTAAATTTGGACACCGATGGATTTAGAAAATTATTTTATTTTTAGTACGTCCATGCCCCTTTAAAGCGAATTTCCACTTCAAGAAAATTTTCCATTTTCTGAGAAGAATAAGTTTAATCTCTTTAAACATTTTCTGTTCCTGTCCGCGGAGGAGAAATAAGACAATAGAAATTTCCTTTAAGGGAAATGTTCTTGAAGTGGAAATTGACCTTTAGTAACAATGAATTTATTCGAGTAATTTTGTTTTTAGTTGAAGGAAGTAGTCGTGGTACGAAACGTAAGCATGAAGGCGATGACGATGCTGAATAATGCGCCATTATTTACGCCACCACCCTGTTGTTTACGAACAATATTTTATACCATCGGAAAGCTGTTTACGTACACGCTGCTAAATGAAATTCAAAACGAGGCTCTGCGTTCCATTCAAGAAGAGAATTATTGTATGTTGAAAATTGAAAAACTGTTTTTATCGCCATTATTTATATTTAGTGTTATTACAATATGGTATTCATGGTATTATAGAGATGTCTTCTAATGAACGTTTAAAAAAATGTAAATAAACCTGTTTTTTGTACAGAAAGATATTTACTTATTCAACAATTTTATTTACGAAGCTATTCATTTTTCAAGCTAATTTATTCCTAGGATTAAACTTGGTAGTCTTATTTTACACTCTTTGCAAAAATGCCGATGACAAATTGGTATATATCCTTCTTTTCAGGTACTTTTTATAGTTGTTATTCTTCAGAAGAAAACCGTTTGCGGGAAATTAAAAAAACAATCATGCAAGTAAAACTACGGTAACTCGACGGTTGCATGCGAGCCCCGTTTTGCCTTTAAGTGGCCTTTTTAAAAGATTGCCAGTCTTTTTTGTTTTGAAAGTAACAAACGGTATTTATTTTCACAACTAAGGTCACAAATATCCTATTATTTGTGTGGAAACTAAAGTATTTATTTACTTATATTAGGAAAATAAAATTTTGGAAAAAAGGAAAAATTCCTTGTTTCGCGGAATTTATTTTCGCCAATTTGATGCTGAATCGCGAAAATATCTCCCCATAAGGTATTGACAATTGTGTATGTTTTACATGTACGACATCGATAAAAAGTGACACATAATATAATAATATAATAAAACATTTTAAATTTTATGACTTCTTTTATAAGAGTTAATTGCTAAAATCGATGTCTGTAGTTAAATTTTATAAAACGAAAATTTAACTGCACCAAAATCTTAAATCTTCTCTCTTTAAAAGTCTAGAAGCTGTTAGCGGATTATCTTACCCCATTTTCCTTAGAATTTTAATACCTTCAAAAATGTACCAATACGTGCAATTTACCCCATAATTTACATGGCTGATTTTTGGTATTGTAAAGCCAAAAAAATAAAACTGACAAATTGGGGGTAAGTCCTGGTCAGCCACCTAAAAACCATTTAGTGTACATATTTTACCCCAAGATTTTTCTCATGCTGGTTCCTGCTATATTGTAAAAGCCAAAATAACAAAAAATGACCAAAATAATTTGCGGTAAGTCGTGGTCAGACTGTCATTTAGGTAACTGGTTAATGACATGTAAAAGCTAAAAATACAATGACGTGCTGACCAGGACTTACCTCAAAGTTTTTTGATCAGATTTTATTTTTTTGGGCTTTTACAATATGCCAGTAACCAGCATACCAAAAATAAGCCATGTAAATTATGGGGTAAAATATGTGTACATTAACTGTTTTTTAGGTGGTTGCCTAAATGACGGGCTGACCAGGACTTACCCCTATTATTTTGGTCAGTTTTATTTTTTTTTGGCTTTTACAATATGTTAGTAACTAGCATACAGACAAACCATACTGATCATGTGATTTGTCAAACTTTAATTTATTGATTGATTTTGTGATGTCATGTTCAGATATTTTGAAATTTTCTTCTGCCATATTATCTGCGTTAAAAGCATTTATATTTTCGTTGTTAACAATCCTTGGCGTATTTAATAAATTATCAAAATGATCTTTAAATTTACGAATTATGTCTTGTTTGTTTTATTATTCATGGTAAACAGACGAGCATTTCCTGATTTTTTCAATGATCTAAATGTTTTCCAAATTTTTTGAGGGTTTGAACCTTTAAATTTGTCTACTTTAATATAGTTCTGATGAAGTTCTTTCTTTTGAGTTGTTTTTACTAGTTTTCGAAAGTTTTTTCTAGCTAAACAATATAAAGCATATAAAGCATAGTTTACGTTATCTCCTCTAGCAAAATTATCGTTTTTCCAACAATTAAAAGCAGACGTTTACCTTGAGTTAATGAATCATTCCACCAGGGTTTTGAATATGTGTGACGTACTTTATTTGGATAACATATTCAATTCATCGTGAAGCCAAATAAGATCTGGCTCTGTATCTGAAAAAACTATAATCGTTGAAAGAGTTCGATATTTGCTCATTGTAGCTTTGTACGAACTTTGAATTATTCCATGCATATTTCGGTATATTATCACTTGGTTCGATAGTTACTGATTCAGAGTTAACGTTGTGTTTTATCATGAGTGAGGCAGAGATAGGTAGGTGGTCACTCATATTAAGACTTGAAGGGTGGTAAACTTGACAGTTGTTAAAGTGCAGAGATGAGTTTGACGAAACAGCAATGTGATCTAAATATGACGATTGGTTTAACGATTTGTGATGATAAGTATATTTTGGACCTTTTTCTTCGGTTACATCAACTAATTTAAAATGGTTTCCTAATAAAAAGTTTTGTAATGGCATTGAATGCATATTCCTTGAAGTTGCATTCCTGTTCGATTCTTGATGTAGGTCATATGGGAATGCTTGAAAGTCACCTAATACAATAATTTCACTTTCGTCGATATTTGAAACGATTAAGCTATTAATCATATTCAGTTCTCTAATATAACTTTCTAGAGATTTCTAACTTCTAACTTTCTAGAGCTTTCTAGAGATTTCTAACTTTTCAGAGATGCTCCGTTATTTCATGAAGTAAGATAAACTCCAATAAAGTATAGCGACTCACTTTGTAGCGAAATTTTAATTGATAAAATATTGTCATCTTCGTAAGAAATAGTTGAGTTTGCTAAATGCTTTTTACTTATTAAAAAGCATATCCCGCCAAATGGTCTACCATTTTCTTTTTTATTAGCAGCATGAAAGAATACGTGATGCGATGACGATACACAATCCTTTATAAGAAAGAATTCTAGATTTGATAACCAATGTTCTGATGAGATAAATATTAGATCAAAAGCAAGCAAAGTTTTTAAATAAGGTAAATTAGCTTTCATGCCATGAGCATTAAAAGCACAAAAAGTAGAATTTTCGTTTTCTATTTCTGATCCCATCTTGACTGAAAGTTAGAATTAATACCAACAGAATTTTTCTCTTTCAAGTTATCTTTCGCAGACTTGTTAACTTCACTAGCAGATTTCGATGTTGCATTTTCTGCAAGCTCACGGCGTTCGTAAAATTTCTTGACAATAATATTGCTGTCCCATTGGTTAGGGTCAAATAACTTTTTAATATCTTTGCAATCGATTATTACTTAAATGATTGGTTGTATGGATTTATTTTGTTATGAATAACTTCAAGTGCATTAATATTCATTTCATCATTTATGTATTTACGTAAAGCTTCGTTGTTTGGATTAATTCCACCATCTAATGCTTTGAAATGTCGAGGTGTCCGTTCTCCGCTGATCTTTTATCTGTCTTAGGTTTGTTCCCAAACAACGGTTTTTGCCGGTTTAACTTAGGAGCTGCGCCACTTACGCCAGTATTATTTGAAGTTAGATCTGCATTATTATTTGCATGGTGTTTCACAGCAATAGGAGAGGCATGTTTCGGTGTATCCTTGGTGTATCCTTATTCATGCTTTCAGGTGGTAAAATCTTCGAGATGTAAGCCAGATTTTAAGGTCGTGGCGTATGAATTATTGGGTGCATTTGTATGAAAATCCGCACCTTCATTATGACGTAAAACATTAGTATCATCTGAATGATTTTCTTCGTTTGCTTATGAACCAAGTTTGGTTTTATGTAGACTAGTTTAGTCGTTCACTAAAGTTGATAAAAATTAAAGAACATACGTAGAACGTGCGTATTATTTTTTAATAACGACTTTTTTAAAGTCTAGGTTTTATGTTATTTAGTATTAACCAATCAGATTGCAGCTAAATGGTGACGTCATCAGATTCCAAAATTATTTGGAAAAATTAGGGAGTTTTTTACTATTTACATACCAAATTTTATTTCGTAATTCTTTTTAGTTCAAAAACTATTGCATTTTTAGTATTATCGAAAGATCTTAACTTTATATATTCTATATGGAGAGATATGCAGAAACTCTGGCCGAAGTGGGGTTCGAACCCACGACCTCCGTGTCAGTACCACGACGCTATATCCAACTGCTACCCGGCCTACACTGACTTGAATGACTTATGTCATTACAAGCTAATGCAGAGCGAGTCACAACCGGAGGTTCGAATCCAACTTCACCAGATTTCAGCACGAAGGGAAGGGGGAAAGCAGTGATATATCACTAATTCCATACTCCCAGTGCTGGGAGGATCAATATATGTTTAAAACAAAGAAAATTTAGGAAAGAATTCGTTAGAAGATTTTTAAAAGGAAAAATACTTGGAATATAAATTTCTTATATGCTTGAAATCTACGTTGAATTATCTTTCCGTTGTTGTGTAACATGATATGCTTCAACACAAAACAAAAATCAAATCCCTGTGGAGGAGATTTTTTTTCGTCTGGTCTGTAAAAAAATGTATTTAAGAAAAACATAATTTTTTGCAAGTTGATATCCTAAATACGAAGATTCAATAATACCTTTAACAGGTCATATACACGGATTCCTAATCCAGCCTTGACTAACTACAGTAGTATAAAATAGCTTGAAGATAATTCGTACTAAAGACAAGATAATAATTAAAACAATAATATAGTTTATTTCTCATATTACCAATGGGGAATAATTTACATGTTCAATTTCTTTAAAACAACATAGGATATCCCAACTAATAATATGAGCTCCTTCTGTTCACTATCTACTTGTTGAAAATATTCTTTAGTTCTCTTACTATACATTTTTACCATAAGCAAGAAGTTTGATGTCTTTGTTATATTTTAATAGTAGGAGCTTTTAATAAGAAGAAGAGTCATCTAATGAAATCTTTATACTAACTTCTTTACAAACCGGTATTACTTTGAAACCTAAGCGTGATTCGCTCGAATGATATTTCAATTTAACTTATCACGTCTTGAAGATACAAATATCAATCTCAACTAGTCAAATATACGGGCATTTCTTTTGTTCAAGATCCAGTGGCAAAAAGGTCGAATTATTGCAACAATTATTCTTAATCCTATTCGTACTTTTTAACTAACTTACAATTGCGGCGTTGTAACAGCAAGTAAAGTATTTTCATTTGTAATTACTTTAGGGTCACGCGAGTTATGGGCACTTAAAAATTAGTTAGTTTGAGCAATATTTTACTTTTTAAACCAATCATGTTATCTAATTAAGATGACGTTTACACAGTTATAATAAGGTATTAACAGTGTAACTTTATGACATTTTGAATCACGCTTAGTACAGAATAATTTCATTAGATGGCTCTCCTTCTTATTCTAAATTCTTCCCTTTGATTTCAGCGGTTGTGTAAATATTTTCAACCAAAATTGATAAATTTCACAGTTATTTTTAACTACAAAAGGTTCTCTGATTAAAGGTTCTCCGATTAAAGTATTGATAGAAAATGAGTTCTGTTACCAAGAGCAAGTTTGAACAATTATTTTCCATTTACTTAGAAAGGTAACCAATTCTTTTCTTCTATAGATTGGGGAATTGTTTGTAATATATGCGTTTCAATGCGAGGCCAGGCGTTTAGAATTAATAGTTTGGGTAAAAAAAAATTAACTTATTTTCGCAGATATCAATGAAAAAGTTAAGTTATAAACAAAATCCAAATAATCTTTCAAACAGCTGAACTTTCGAGAATCTTTTTATAAAAGATAATACTTTGATATATTTAAAAAATGATCATAAAAATAAATATTCGTTACTTAGTAAATTGTCTCTTAAAAGTATACACAATTCAACATAATAAAAGAGATGCTAAAACTAAGAATATGACACTAGAATATTCCTGATAAAACATAACACTTTTGGCTCACTACTGTTGCAATGTAATGCTTCCAGCTAAAGTTGAGAACGAGAACATCTTAACTCGACTTCAGTATTCACAATGTTATCAAAACCTAACTGCAGTAATTAACTCGTGTTCATGTACGAATCTAATTCATTGTCTAACGACGATTGATTAAATTTACCACCTTTACCGCCCCTACCTCCGCCCCCTCCTCGTCCAAATCCACCTCGACCACGTCCAGTATTACCTCGTCCACGTCCTCCTGAACTACCACGATTACTACCGCCACGATTACTTGAAAACCTGTTATTTCCAAAATGTCCTCTCCCTCCAAAACCTCTACCACCTCGCGTTCTTCCTCTGTTCATTTGTTTATTGTTATTTAAATTGTTATTTACTCTTGCGCCACTCGCATCACCTAACCGGCTACGGACACTCCCTGCACCCGCTCCACCGATTCTTTGAGCAATACCTCTTTTAGGAGCACCAACACCACGTTGTGATTGACCCAAACGATCTTTAACACTCGTCTTCACTTCTTCTCGATCTAATCTACTTTTGACAGTTTTATCTTGATTTATTTTATCCATCATTGCTCTACCTCCCGGTCGTTTAGACATCTGTTCAGCTAGCCGACGATTCTTAGCTGAAGCTCGAGCTTGGGTAGCCATTGCAGTGCGTGTTGGACTACCATTTCTATTCTCTTTCGTTTTTTTACGCATCATTTCAGTAAACCTAGTAAAGAAGATATAAGACTGAAATGTTAACATGACGAGAATAAATAAAATAGATATCTATATCTATCTAAAAATTATATCTCTTATCAACAGTAACAAATAACACACACGTAAATGACTTGTCACTATCCATTTTTAGAAATCGTAGAATAGATTTTTAGGGATTTTATTCATATTCATCAAGGAACGACACAATGAAGCAACAATAACGTAACAAATAAAACAATTAGAATAAAAGTTTTTATAAAAATTATAAAATATTTTTGTAGATCCAAGTTACGACGTTGTTTCAATTTTGTCTGTGATTTTTGTTGTAAATATAGTTTTTATATTTTGTTTTAATGTTGTTGTTTTTCATTTTTTAGTCTAAGTCTGTTTCTTTTTTATTTTCTATTATATTATTTTATCTTTTGCAGTCCCACAAGTAAGCAGCAATGTATTAATAAAAAGGAATCAATTACTAATGGACCCCCGAAAAAGCAAAGTTTAAAAAGTTAGATAAATAATTATAAAATTTGATATCAAAATCCATTTCAAAACTGAAGTTAATTTTTTTGATCTATTATGCAGCAAATGAGCATAATTTGACTAATGACATATTCTTACTCAAATCTATATTGCACAAAAATGAGAATAAATAGATAAACTAGAAATGAGATATCATGAAAACAAGTAAAAACTTGACCTCTTGATCTCCGGTTTTTTTTTTGTAAAATTGTAACTTAATTTTAAGTTAATTAAAGTTAATTTAGTACTAGCACTTGTTGATAGCCATTGGCATATCATTAACATAAAGTAGAAACAATAAGGAAGACCACATCCAAGTTTTCCAGGCTTAGAGAGTGACGACTCGTCAAGACTCACTTGGAAAGTTCTATTGGATAAATAAGATTTAAACCACTGAATTGAATCTTGTGAAAAAGATTTTGATTCAAAACAGACATCTTCGTCTCCTTTTCTCAGACATACCTTAGTTGACTCAGAAGATTTTTTATTTGGCAGACCTAAGTCTTTCAGAGTTTTCCACAATTCCTTAGGTTTCCCTATGTTTTGTTTTAACTTATTCTCAAATCCTTAATACGCTAATTATTTTTCTTAAACTTCTTAAAAAGACGATCCCTTTTAAGAAATGTTATCATGGATCTCTCCAACAAACCAAGCTTGTGTAGAATTTTTAATCCTAGTTCTCTCATAGACGAGCAATCTTATCTATTATTAGTAAAATTTTGTTACAGAAGTCTGAGTATGCACTGTTAATATCACTACTCTTGGGTGCCAAATAAACGTCCCCCCACCCCCCACTAGTTAATTTTCGGATTTTTTCGGAAAACTCCTTGTATTTTTTAAAAAGGCCTGAGTTATTGCTGTCTACAGTAGAAACGGGTCTATTTTTATTATTATTAAAAACATACCTTACATTTTGAACAAGATTAATATTAAAGTCACATAAAAGTTTCATTAGATTCAAAATTTTCATTTAATTTTTCTAAACATCGATTTGATTTGATTATAAAACGTTCGTACTAAAATAGACTTAGTTTGTGGTAAGAGAAGCTTAAAACAACAACATATTCAATATCATTAAAAATTCCAGTAATTCTAGTATAGCAGATGTTATTCCTTACATAACATGCCACTCCTCCTCCTTTCCTATTCCTATCACCTCTCAATAGCTAATATCCTTAAAGAAGTACTTCCTTATCAGAAACAGATGCATCTAAGTTCGATTCTGTTATTCCAATTATGGCAGCATTTGTATTTTTAGCTATTAACTTTAAATCAACCTTTAGTAAAAGACTGTTGATGTTAAAATGAAGACCTCTTTGCTTAAAAACTTTCAAATCTGATTCTATCTAGATTTAGACTTTGAGAGGGGTCATGATTACTTTCTATAACTCCTGAAAGAAGTAAACCAAGAAGGATAAGGATTTCGTATACAGGAACTCTGTGTTTACGCAAGTAAAAAAGGTACAATGAGTGGTTTAAAAACAGTCACAACAGGTGGTTTACAAAGGAGTACAACTAGTGGAGAATATGTACACAGAAAAACAGGAAGATGTAACGATTTAGGACCAGACGCTTGGACAGACATTAGCGGTGGTAGAGGTGGAAAATGTTGTTTATCAAATTTAATGTTATTGATATCACTATATAATTTACGTTCTTGTATTGGTTTTGACTTTCGGACTCATGCAAACAATTGCTTTCTGAGTCATTTTTTTTTTCAACGAGCCCCCTGCTTAATACAAAGTTTTCGTATGGTTACAAAAATTCATATGAATCATACAGTTACAACAGGTTAAAAATGTATTTTGAAGGCATCTGAGCACACGAAAAGCATTTTTTTGCTGCTTAAGGCCAAAAAAATGACCGAAATAAAAAAAAGCATGTTGTTCTTGGGTTTTCCATTATTTTGACTATTTGTCCTTGGCAACAAAAAGTTTTTTGGTTTTTAGTTAGCTTCCCTCTCAAGCTAGGGCTAATAAGCAGTTGGGTAGGAAAAAGCTATGTTTTTTTATTTGGCTCCAGACCCCAAAAAAATTCAAAAAACTCATTGTTATCATGTTCAGCTTCATAACAGCTTTCCAACAAGCTATCAAACAAGTCTGAAGCTTATTTTTTGTCCGAGTTATTGAAATATTTTCAAAAAACTGATGTCTGGTTCCACTGTGCATATATTTTGTGTTCTCCCCAGGAATTTTTAACAGCGTGGGGTATAATAAATGATAATAGGTTATTGTCCTGTTAATGTTATAGTTATCTTTCTATAGGTTGTAATTGCTCTAAACAGTTAAAATCACTTCAAATTTCTAAAAGAATGATAGCTATTTCAGGTAGAAAGGGTAAAACAATGAAATATAAAGCTAGATGTTGAAAAAGGGCAGTAGCGGCCCCCACTGAGGGAGTAGTGGCCCCCACTCTAAAATGTCATAGGTATGTCCCTGTATCGCCATAAATTATTAAAAACTTTTATCGCCACCGATACCACAGTCAGAGCTTGTGGGGCTCTATTATACGGGTTTAACCCTACAAACGTTGAGGTTAAATATGATGCCTCCATAAAACTTTTATTAGTTATTCATTTCTTATAAAAATTGGTACAATTATTCCCTTTACCAACCTAATAAAGCATCATCAAAAAAAAAATTACTGCTAAATTTTTGCTGATGTCAGCATTTACTTGCTGAAATCAGCAAAATTCCTTAGTTTTCGTAAAATAGCTATAACTTTTGAATGCCAAATGCTAAAATGATGTATAACCCCTTATTTTAAAGCTATTGTGTAGGTGTAGTACTATAAATAAATATTTCTTTCTGGCCCTGATGACTTTCCATTTTTGCTGACGCCAGCAGTTTTTGATCAAAATAATGCAAAATTTTGGAATATGACGTTATACCATTTGATGACGTCACACGAAAAAAAAAACTTTTGGAAAAATTACTAAGGGTACTAACTAACATTGGAGAAATTTTAAAGTTGAGAGCATTTAGCAAACAAAAGTTACAGACATTTACTTTTTTTCAAAAATTTCACCTAAAAAGTGGAAAAATTTGCACCCCCCTATGACCAGACCCCCATAACTTTTTTAAAATAAATAATTTAAGCAAAACATTTTGAAAAACGTGGGCAATAGATAAATATTAAAAGTCAAAAAATTTGGGGCATGTAGCATTTTCGCAAAAAAAGTTACATAAAAAAATAAATAGGGTTAACAGCCTTACCCGCTTTTTGTTTGGTAATGTTTGTTTTTGTCTAAAGAACAACTGTGTAAGGCATCCAACAGATACCTTAATTACAGTGACTTTATTTAGTTTGTGATTATCTCTAGAATTTATTTATTTATTCTTTATTTAACGTTGACATATTTACAAGTTCATTAGCTACAACATAAATTGGAGTGCTAGT
>JAYJMI010636602.1:0-14692 GCA_036873855.1 Sarsia tubulosa
GAAATAATCTCTCAACCAATTTTATTAATTATACCTGTTCTAATAGTTGAAAATCTACATTATCCTAAAAGTACTGTAAACTTGGTGATAGGTTTGCAATTGATATCGTTTGCATTACTTTCATACCTGTTGTTCTCTGTTAAGTTGCAGCAAATCAATTATGCTATTATTGGATGGTTATTTGATATGATATCACCTGTTCTAGTGTATACAGTTTCAAGCAACTTGGGCTATCCAGTCAATTTCTTCCTCCTTATTACAATAGCAACACTTGTTGAGGTATCGTTGCTCAAACTGCGAGTGTTTTGCTCAATATCACTAATACGTATTGTTCAGTCGAAGTACCAAAGCTTTATGGATAGCATACGATTGCTACTTGTATTTTTTGGAGCTCTTATTGGAGGTTGTGTAACTATGTTTATGGTTAGTTATTTGAAAGAATCATTAGCAGTTTTGATAAATCTATCGACAATATTATTAGTATGGACAATATTTAAAAAACAAACTTTCATGGATTTAAAAATTCGAATATAGCAAGCTAAAAAGTTGGAATACACTTTTTAATGACATATGAAGTGAAAAGGTTTATGTTTTGGGAAAATGTATTTTTTTTAACAAGCAGCTGATTTCTTATATTAACAGCAAGGTTTTGATATTAACGGCAAGGTTTTCATATTATAATAGTCAGTATTAAAACCCTGCTTGGTTGAGTGGCAGTGGGAAGTTATCGTTTTTAACTCTTTTGTATGATGTTATTATTCCCTTCCAATTCCCTTCGTGCAGAAATCTGGTGAAGTTGGATTCGAGTTGTCGGTTTTGACTCGCTCTGTACTAGCTTGTAATGACATAAGTCATTCAAGTCAGTGTAGGCCGGGTAGCACAGTCGGTTAGAGCGCCGTGGGTTCGAACCCCACTTCGGCCAGAATTTCTGCATATCTCTCCATATAGAATATATATTTATTTTGATATAGGAACTCGTCGTCCATAATCACACAATACAAATATGGATTTAAATTTTACACGGGTGTATCACATAACAACTAAATTCTATAAAATATACTGGCAAACAAAGTTTATAAATAAATCTATCCATATCGTACCAAAAGTTACATGTGTCTTCAGCTGTGCGAAAAGTTTACGAAAGGCCTTCTGTGTTTTTTATAAAAATATAAACATATTTTAGATTTTACTCCAAGAAGTTTTTTATACCTGTTGTGTCCAACCAATTTTCAATTCTATTGTTTCATATATAGATATGCAGCTGTTTTTAATTAGATTGAACTAGTGGTGTACAAAATTTGTCTGCTATAAATTGGAAGAGCAGCTGAAATTAGAAAACCAACTAAAGATAAATAAAAGTTCTAATAACATTATATATATATGCATACAATGTAACATATAAAATATCATAATAGTATCTTAATACAATATAAAACACAATTTCTTAGAGGTTTTTGAAATTAAAAAAACGGAAGAAACAGATAGCTTTAAATGATTCTTAAGATTAATTTTTTATGGAATTATATAATGTGGTGTCGATAAAAAGAGAAAAACGAATGGAAATATTTTCAATTAACGGTGTCCTCTGAAAGAAAACATATGGCGCCCATACAAAACTTCTACATAGTCTTGTTCATCCAAGTATTTCAGTTTAAAGCTACAAAGTTTCCATTGGAAGAAATATATACATGTGATGGTAGCCAGGGTCACTTATGTTCGTCATTTATGCATAATCCTGACTGCTGTTCATGCTCTGAAGATTGCATGAAATACAGAAACTGCTGTATAGATGTTCTATGGAATACTTCGTACCCGATTCCTATAAATGACTATCTGGATATACTAGTTAAGTCAACAGACCAGTACAAAAAAACAGTATGCGGTTCTATACTACCTAACTCAAATGTATTTCCAGACCATGAGGTAGAAAATGTGATGATGGTAGCATCATGCCATCAAAATGCGTCTCAAACAGATAGAGAGAACTGTTTATATCCACAAGGTTTAACTTATGAGTACACAATGATAGTTTACGGCAGTGATGAATATATTTACAAAAATACATTCTGTGCTAGATGTAACTTTGTAGATACCTATAAACTAATTAATATACGTGTTGGTTGCGAAGACGTAGACTTTCCTTCCTCCACATCTGAAACACGAACTACAAACATGCAGACATCTACCACATCTAAACCACGAACTACCACATCTAAATCACGAGCTGCCACATCTAAATCACGAGCTGCCAACATGCAACCAACTGCCACTATGAAGGCGTCCTCCACTTCTGATCTTTTTCATCATTTGAAAAATTGTGAAATTGAAATTGATTTTAATACACAAAGTATAAATGTTAAAAGATGCCCTTATAAAAACAGTCGTGAATCCTGTAATTTTTCTAATCCTAACAACAAACTTTGCAATGCTTACAGTGGCACGATTAAGAACTACGAAAATTATCATTGCTATCTGTGTAGCGGTGGTTCTCTTCCTGTTTCTTGTGAATGTAAAGATAGATATGGAGCCCTCCATGCATGGTATGTTACAATCAGTTTTGAATCATCAAAGACAAATGTCGAAGTAAGAAATCGATTTAGTAGTTCACTGCAGCCTTATTGCATTGCAGATGGAACAATGTACAATATTGTTACAGGGAAATGTGATATTATAACATGCAATACAGGATACTCTAGAACAGGTATTATTTGCAGCAAAGAAATTGATATTGAAAACTCGTCATTTGGTAGATGTTTATTTGAGGATAAAGTATTCCTTTGCACGCTGGTGAATGATAGTAGATTAAACTCAAGATTCGTTTCAGATGTATCTTTTGACGTATTTAACCTAACTGAAAGATTATCTTTTTTAAATGTATTTGTTGGTAAAAACTATTCATTATATGAAGCATCAAATTTTACAGCCAAAATGAAAAACCAGTCATCGATAACATATGAATTAATCAATATTAATCCCCTTGTATGGGAATATGTTGATAGCATATATCTGACATCAAATATTCAACTTATCTCAGAATTGTACAAGTTTGATGTTTCACGTAGTTTTACCGGTAATAGATTATGTGCTAAAAATAAAATATTTCAATACAAAGGAGAAAATTTTACAAGCCAGTGTGATTATTCTAGTACTTCGGAAAACAAAACATACCCTTACTCTAACATAGCACAATGGATTAAAATTACAAACAATTCCGTCGAAAATTTTGTTGCTATTTGCGAATCATATCATCTACATAAAGCATGTCCAATAACAACGATAACAACTGAGTTTGAAATCCATTCTAACTTGACGATGTTTATAAAGCATATCAATACAACTTTGGCAGCATCAGACTATATTCCTCTAAAAAACGGAATAGGTATTTGCAGTTTACAAGATCAATATTCTTCATCTTTGTCTTGGTGGTTAAAATCATTTGATGATATTCTGTACTATATATCTGTTATTGGTACATCGATCAGTATTGTTTGTTACATTATCATATGTTTTGTTTACTTTTATATCAAAGGGTTAATCAATGGATCAAGTGCAATATTAATTGGTCTTTGTATGAGCTTGCTTTGTGCAGATCTAATATTTCTTTTAGCAACACAGTTAAATCAATATAAAGATGTGTGTAAGATATTGGGTATTATACTCCACTGGGCCTTGTTAGATTCTCAATTATGGATAGCAGTCATGGCTTTGGATATTGCTTGCAGATTTAATTCTATAAAACGCGCTGTTGATCAAAATGTTGGTACACGATTCTATATTTATTTGCTTGGCATTATAACAACACCAACAATTTTTGTAGCAGCGATAGTAATCATGGACGAACTAGAACTATATGATGTAGACTACGGCAATAATAATTTGTGTTTTATTACAAATCAGCAATCGAGAATGTATTTTTTTGTTCTACCAATTATACTGATAATGGTGACTACAATATCATGCTTTATTCACACATTAATTTCAATAAGAAGGAGTAAGAAACAAACAGAAATAGTTTCAAAGAACAGCAACAATAATTCAGCTAATCTATCAAAGATTGGGTTCAAACTGGCCCTTATGTTAGGCTTTATTGAAATCCTTGGCTTCATTCAAATTAGTAAAATCGGTTTATCGGAGAATGAGAAGTTATTCAATTCTACAACAGCTTTGTTGTACACCATTTTGCGCTCATTGAGAGGACTACTGTTATTCATTGTACAAATTCTAAGTGGTTCGAAATATCGATACTTGGTGAAGAAAACGAAATTGCAACAAAATACAAGCGGTGATGCATCAGGTGTAGAGCTGAAATCAACTTAGATTTGATTTATGTTTTTTTCTGCATTGTACATAGAAGCAGCATATTCAATATGAAGATGCATTCTTTCTTATTATTAAGACTACTGATAATACGGAAGTACGGAACTGATGGTACGGAAGCTTGAAAGAGTGATAGGTAACCGCATGATAGGGTGTTCTAACTACAAAAAAACAGTGGGAATTGCATGATTGAGTTATGCAAAGAATAAACAAGCACTTTTGGAATATTTTGTTTACAAAAAAAATGACTACGTCTACACCATCACTGAGAGGCTTTTGATAAAAAAAATATGAAACTTGATTGACTAGTGATAAACAATCTATCGTTTAATATTGTTTCATATATATATCAGATTGCCGTAGAAATTATCATCGTGACAACTGCTTTCTGCATCAACAACAATGTTGTCATTCCGGTCAACATCCGCAAATCTGAAGTAATAGATTGGTGGGTTTCTGCATTTTTACTTGGTGTTGTCTGAAATGACAAAACCATTTTTGATCAGTTGTTTGGATACTTTTTAATCATTGGTTTTACTATTATCAACTATATAACTTGAACATATCATACGTTGTGGGACATATCTAATAATTCAATCTTTAATACGGAAAACAGCTTTTTGTCCAAACACTATTTTGGGTGTATATTCTGGTGTAGGTGGTGTTATCAGGATAATCAGGCTCGTAAGCCTTTTATAGGGTATTTGGGGTAATTATAATATAAGGCTAAAATAGATTTGCGATACATATTAGGGGTATTAGTATTGGGCAACTGTCAACATAAAAAGTTCTTCAATATAATTCAAGTATTTTGTCCCTAAGAATAAATCAACAGATCGACGCCGCGAATTTTTCTTCCAGTATCATTATAAACGTTGGCAGTATCAAAACATATTTGTTGTTAGTTTTCGTTGCCGGTGTTTTAATTTGCGAGTTTATTTCAAAAACCACAACAAAGGTTTGCTGATTCAACCAGAAATGTTTTAATGTTTTAAAATCGATATCACAATCACGTTTATTGCTAAAATAATGGTTTTATAGTTTTTTTTTATCTTAAAATTATGATTTAATTCTTTTAAAAATACTCAAACTTGTGGAAAAGAAGATAACCAGTTTGAAGTTGCACAAACTATAATATAAATTACTTAGCAAATTTTAGTTTTATTGTTCTAACGGTATGCGAAAAATGTTTCAATTACAGTTGTTATATTCAAACAGAAGAAAGAACTACACTACTGTAGTTCATTTTGTATTTGACAGTTCCTTCCTTTTTACTCGATTTCTTCCTCATAAAAGCTGATTTTTATCGATTGTTTTAAAAGTTGTAATAAATTAATACACCCTATGAACATCAACTACTAAGATCATTTAACAATGTCTTATTATTTATAAGTTTAAAGAATTGTAGTAGAAATAATATCAAGAAACTTTTATGTTTACCATTATTATTTCACGGTATTAGACATATTTTTAAAAAAAGCGAAAAATATGATTTGACCTAGAATAAAAACAATGTGAGTAAGATATTTAAAAATAGAACTTAAGTAGAAGTATCCAGTATATGACTAACATTGCATCTTGAACTACTATAAAAATAATTTGAGTAACATATGTATATTTAGAAACTTTAAGTAGATGTACGCAATATATAACTAAGGATATATCTTGTTTACTGCTTTCTGAAAACAGTAGGAGTTAGCGTTTATTATCATAGTGGCGCCTATAAGAAATAGTATAAAAGTGCGAATTATAAAAGGATATTAGGATATATATATTAAGATGGATGTATAGCACTGCACTCGTAAGTCACTATATTTGTAATTTATTTAATTTAAGAACATTTCACTTATTATATATAACTAGTACTCTTTCTCCTTACCCTCATGTTACAGAATTAACTGTCAGTATTTAGGCATCACACAAAATTACTTTTAAAGCGCCTAGCTGGGGAATAAATGAATAGCTTATCTGGGGTTAACAACTCTCTTTAATACCATCTACTGAAGTTAGTCCTGTAACAGAATAAAAATAGATCAATTTGGAAACATCGTACTTGATCCATATTGATCTATCTATTTCGTGAGAGATGAAAATAATTGTTGAATTGGAATGTAAATAAATAAAGATAATCTTCGGCAGTTTGTTGTTGAAGTCATAAATGTAAAACATAGTCCGTAGATTTCCTTTCTACGGACTATGATGTAAATAAATAAAATGTATGAATAAATATGTATTCTTTATATTGCATCACACTCTTCTTTTTTTTATGAGAACAGGGAAAATTGGAGTGAGCCTCAGCTGTTCTTATTTTTGAAGTCAGTTTCTGAAAAACTCTTATTACCCATACCTACAGAAACATGTTTAAACAACATATCTTGATGAGTTCTTTTCAATGGGAATAAAAAAAATGTTTCAACTTCTATATTTCTGAGATAATAAAAATTTCAAGTGAAAAAATGAGGCTCGTGTTCTTATAAAGTTGTTCTTACTCAGTAAATAGAGTGTATTTCATAAAATAAGAAGATATGGAACTTATTTGAGTACTTCAGTTTTCCTTTTTTGGTTATATTCAATCAAAATCACATTCTCTTTTTTTCTACTATATGTATGTAATATACATTAGGTAAAAAGTAAAATGGCAAATACCATTCTCTACTTACCGGACCCGGACCTTGGACCTGGACACTCTAAACGCCATAGAATTATAAGCCAATCTAAAATCTTTTCGGTTTTCATATACAAATTTCAAATGAGGCTGTTTCATATCATGATATACCTTAAGTGGATTAATTTTCGCTCGGATTAATTTTCTCAGATTTCGCGGATTGTGTCATTTTCTGCGAAAATTGGTCCGCCCGAAATATACTTTTTTCGCACTTTTTATGCAAATTCGTCCAAATGCAGTAAAAAAACAGTAAAATACGTGAAAATTGATCCGTGCAAAAAGTCCGAAAACTAATCCACTTAAGGTATACATTGTGATCAAAATTGTAAAGCATGATTTTTCTAGCCGCTTCGGCTTCTTGTTTATTATTGATTTATATTACAAAGTAAATGAAAAACTTTTTTAGGGTAGTAGGTTAACTTTAGACTAGATTAGCCTATATTTAGATATTATTAGACTATATGTAGTCGTTTCTTAAAATATAATGTTTGAGGTTGTGTGGAAGAACGAAGGAAACTAAGGAAAAAGTTCTCTAAGTTATTCCCGTGCCGTAAATGAAACCCGTATGTTACGACCTTCGACTATATTTTAAAGAACGACTTTTTTCAAGTCTAGATATTATCGAAATGATAAAAATATATAAAAATAGAAATTTTGCGCGGTAAACTCAGATTTCGGAAATTCCCCGATATATTTTTGATATTTCCCGTAAAACAGACTGAACCAGTCTAGGTTAACTTGTGATGAATTTATAGTAACTTGAAAAAAACACGTTTGTGGTTAATAAATTAGAAATCGAAAAGATATTAAAAGGTTTTAAAATATTTCCTCTAAACAAAAGAAACAGAGCTTTGGTTTTAGCTGTACTTAAATGGCGCTTTTTCTAGTTTATTTTAGATTCTCTGTTGCACCTGCATTTTGCGCATGATTTTGAAACTGCGCATGCGTACTATTGCACAAACGCTAAGCTCGTTGAGATCACTGTTCTTCGTATGTTTAAACTGTGAAGAAAGACGCCATTTTTATGTTCAGCAACAAACTTATTTCACTTTTTAAATATTTAAATGTTTTAGTTTTATTAGGAACGTTAATTAGTATTAATTAGTCTTAATTGACATATGAATTAGTGTTAATTAGTAAATTGAAGTTTCTAATTCTGGAGTTATGCTGATAGTTAAAATAAATTCGCCTGAAGGTGAGTGAACAGTTAGGCATATTTTTCACTGAAGATGCACAAATTTATACCTACTATTTACCGCAGAGTAGAGTAGTACGTTCTCATAGAAACTTTGTTCTCTTATATAGAAGCCCAACACATATTTTGTAATCTCTAATCTCTAGTTTTAAAACGTAACCTTTGTTAGAACTAACTAACTAGGTCAACTATCTCGTATCGTCTCAAAGATGATATCTACCCGCATTCTTTTGATAAATGTTTGGTGTCTTTATGGAGGGTCCTATAGTTTATTGACTATTTTTCAACCTTTATTTCCCAATATATATTATATTTACCAAATAATAGTCAAGAAGCCCGATGTTTTTATTCGAGTTATTCCACCTTTATTCCATCTTTCGAGTTATTCTACCTGATTCTAAAGGCAATATTATCCATCCAACATAAGACTAATTTGATTATATTTTAGGTTAAGATGACTAGCTACCTGAAAGTCGCATTTGAAAATGCATGTATCCATCCAGCTACTTCTTTGCACAATTCTATGTTGTTCTGCTAACGTAGTTACCAGGAGATTCAAACGACACCCTACTTACCCACAAGAAAATAAATCTGAGTTAAAAAGCAGCATTGACAGTAGCATAATCCAAACCGTATTTGATGATATTTCTTCTGAAAGTAATGATGAAAAAGAAATTGAAGAGAGCAAAAAAACCTTATTTAACTCTAAAAACGAAGCTGAAATTCAAAAACGTAGCAATATTGAAGATTCTATTCGAAACTTCGATCAAGACACGGACGGAGCCCTGATCGTTATCGATGTAAATAGTGGAAGTGAAACTACACAAAACGCCGATAAAAAATCAGCTATCGGCGAGAAACGTGATAGTGAAATTTATGATGGACGGGGGTTTAGTATTGTTTTAGATAACAATGGGGATTCTAATGAACAGCAACCAAGAAAAAAAGACGAGGTATACAAAGAAATGCAATCCGTTTACCGTGAAATGGAACATGAATTTTCTGGGATTGTGAAAGAACCAAAGGATCGTAAGAAGGTTCGTGTTATAGTAATTACACCTGAAGATTTAAATAATGAGAATGCTATAAGTAGGGATAATTTACCGGAACCGAAGCATAATACAAACAATGACTTAACGGAGTCTAACAGTAGCAAAGTCGATAATTTACCTGAATCTGAAAATAGTAAAGTAGATAATTTAGCAGAAGTAAACAAAGAAAATATATCATCTAACAAAGTAAAAGAAAATAGAGAGAAAACACTTGCTTCTGAATTCTCAAAAAAATCCGAATTAGACATAGATATAGATAAACTTAAACATGTTAAAGAAAAGTTGAAACTACTGAACGAAGACGATGATAAAGTATCGGATGGTTTAATTGATGATAATAAAAGAAAACCGGAATCGGAACAACGTTTGGAAAAAACTAATCATAGTATATCTAAAATTCAAGATGATAATTTAAAGTACAGTTTAGAAACCACAACAAATGGTGACACGGCGAAATTAGATAGCAGTAGTATTAGAGAAGCAGAAAGACAACTGAATACATTAAGTAGCTATACAAAACTTGTAAATAACGATGATATAGTTAAAGATTCAAAAGAAATGATGATAAATCATAATACTACTTTCAGTGCTAAAAAAACTGACGAACAAAATACAGAAGTTAAGAATACAAACTTGAATATTGAGAATAAAACAAACAGAGCAGATGAAACAAATAGTTCTAAAATCTCACTCCCTACCAGCTCATCAACGAAAACTCCGATACCGACACATTCAAAATATTATGAAAAGATGATACAACACGAAATTCAATTCTTAGGTAAAAATGATATTTCTGAGAAAAATTCAAATATAATGGATGTGAAAAACAATAGTGATAATAATAAGGATATTCATAAAAATGATCAACATTATGAAGTAAATCACGTAGATAGAGACATACACTATGATAAAGCAATACATGAACCAACTATTAATCATCATTCTGATAATGAAAACAAAATGGACATAAAACACAATCAAAGTGATTCTTCTCCAAAACAGAACGAGAGCAGTGAAGCAAATAATATTTTAAGCGATAAAGAAAGTCTTCAAAAAGAAATAAACAATAGATTTCGTGAAAATAAATTAACAACACTTAAGATGACAACAGTTGGAACAAGTACTGAAACGTCAACAACTCCAACTAAAAGTAATACATTACACGAACAAGTTACTAGTGACGATGCAGATGATCGAAAACATGCAATTGCAAAATATGTTCAAACATTTCTTTTAAACGATAGTGAAAATAAAACTACAAGTTCTAATTCGGAAAAAGGGGAAAAGTTTGTAATCAAATTCCATGGTGGTAATAAACTAAAACCTATAATGCCACCTGACAATCCACGGCCAAATGCTGCTCAAATAATCGAAACCACACCATCTGTATTGCAATCCAACAGTAGTACAAAAACAATAGAAGTAGAAAATCCTACAAAATCTTCAAATATAGAAAAAACTCATGAAATCAAATTAATTCCTTCAACTAGAACTTCTTCAACTAGTAGCTCTTCAACTAGTACAAGACATAAACCAACTCACGAAATCCCTGTTCTTAGTAATTCATCCAAACACCGTGATCAACCTAAACCCAGCCACGAACAATCCTTAAAAAACTATCTACGTGAGACAACAATGAAAGCTAAAGAAGGGAATAAAATATCGCACGAAGTAAAAGTATTAGCAGTAAAAAACAAAGAAATTCCAGAGCAAGATTCTTTTAAAACCCCTACGCCACGTGGTTTTTCTAACCAAAGCCCACAACCTACTACCGCTAAAACAATAAATAAACGAAAAGCTGAGGCTATTATTGAATTTCTCAACAAAGATCCGCTTGAATCATGGCATTATCAATACACTAGCCTGAAATCCTTAGATTTAAATTCTACAATATTGAGATCAGGCTTGGTTAATGCTGGTAATATAGAACGCCTAAAAGGTGTTATGAAAAGAGCTCTCGAAGGAAAGGATATCACACTAAGTGTTGTCGGCGGCTCAATCAGTGCTGGTGGAGGACTTTACAAAGACAAGGGAAATATTGATGGACTTTACTATAAAGGGCTTATGGAATGGTGGAATAAAATGATCAGTCCACTAACAGGTTCTGAAATGAAAGTTAATAATATTGCTATTGGATCTATTGGTACTGATTATTTTTCATATTGCATCAAAAATCATATCTCTGATAAAACTGATATCGTTCTATGGGAGTTAGCAGCTAATGATTTTAATCGTTATAAAATGCAGCCTACAAAAGGTGCTAGACCTTTAGAAAGACTCACTCGTATGATTTTAGAATTACCAAAGAAGCCAGCTTTGTTATATGTAAACTTTTTCAAAGGCGTAGATTATAAAGCATCAAGGGAAAGCTGTCCGAACTTTGAGGATCAAGGTGAAGATATAATTGCACATTATTATAAAATTCCCTCTCTCAGTTGGAGAGCAATGGTATGTGGAGGATTAGTGCGTCAGGAGGAGGGTTTTAAAATAGATTCATTATTTAGTCATGATCAGTACCACCCTTCACTTAGAGGTCATGCGCAAATGTCTTTGTTGTTATTATTACATTTACGTCACGTGATGCGAGCTGTATTGCAATCTGCAATATCACGTGATGGCTATATAGAGAACTTTGAAGATCAGTATATCCTTCCAGAACCGTTATTTATAGGACCAAAGTCCCCTGAACCGTTGTGTTGGACTTTAATTACAGCCGATATGAGTCAGCAAATATCAAACACACTTTCGGTTCGTATTAGTGATGATGAAGGCTTCAAACTAGAATACGCTACAAATTTTCCTATTAGATTTGATAAGGTTATATGCTGGAAAGCTGAAAAGCCTTTTGCACAAATTTCTCTGCAATTTTTTATCCCTGAAAATTATGGACCAACAGGTCTAAAACGATTACGTTCAGGCATAGCAATTACAACTCACACCCGATGGGGCGGTTCTGCCACCCTATGGATTGATGATATGAAAGACAAATCTATATTTATTAAAGAAGGGCGCCCTAACGATCCTGGGAAAAGGACTCAAGTTGATTCGATTGCTAATGACATTTCATCGGGTAGTCATACCCTTAATATTAGGGCCCATGATAAAGGCTTCTGTCTCTCTGCTATAATGGTGGATGGAAGTTAATTTTATTCCGTTATAATTTTTTTAATCAATATGTAAATTTTTCCTAATTTTTATCTATGTTATAAGTTTTCCAATTTTAGCTTAAACCTAATTATTTATAATCCAGATAGTTATTGTTTGAAAATGGCATCGCTGTTAAATTCAATTGAACATGCGTTCATGCGTTGGGACTTTCTTTGCAAATAGTAGTTATTTACGTGCCTCCTCATCGCACCTCTATTTCGACGCCCAGATCCTCACCTCACCTCTATTTTGACGCCCAGATCTACACCTCTTCTCTATTTCGACGCCCTGATCCCCTTATATTTATTCAATTAGTTTGCCAGTTGCTAATCAAAACAGGAAGCATAGGTTGTAGCATAGGAAAAGGTTGTAGACAATATATTTATCATCATCCAATAAAAAAGGAGTCCAGAATAAAACTATGCATACTGAAAAAAAGAAGATAAATGCTGTTTTTTCCGTTGCTAAATTCAAGACCTTTATTTAATAATTCTCATAAAAGAACTCAATACAATCTTTCATCATATAAGGGATTAAAAAACAATTTAACATCTAATTTAGATATGTATTACCGTCCAACCTGTCCCTTTATTCGCTTTAATATCATTATTAGTTTAAACATCCAAATCACATGTTAGGGAAAGCTTAGTTCTTTGTCTATTTGTATTCATTAACTGCAAGCTTGGCTATTTCGTAGACTAGTTTTAGTCGGGATAACCGTAAATTCTAAAAACAGACTAAAATAATCTAGTCACATACCTAGTAAATCTAAGAACTATGAATACTTTAATTCATGATATCGTTAAAGTCTTGATTTCTGTCTTTAACTATAATGTCCTAATGATCAATAACCGATTTGAATATTTACTTATTTTATGCTTAAACAAAATTCATTTTACGAATTGTGTTTTTGGTAAACGGTATTTTGGTTGGTGCACCAGAGAACTAGCCCGAGTACAAACCCTACGCACCGTAAAACGATACCTGTTTTAGTGTCTGAGACTCAGGCTACAGAGAACTATTCAGTTAACCAAGCACGTGCTAGAGTTACAATGCTTCCAAAGCTACTATATCTTACAACCTCGTTTTAGAGAAACATAGAAAATACAACGTACATATAAAAAATTCTTAATTGTTTCAAAATTTACAATTGACTAATATTGATAAATTAAAAGTGTGGATGTAAGATATAAATATGGAAAAACTGTCTTGCGAAACTCAACTGGCGTTTATTTATACGTCTTAATAAAAACAGTCTTAAAATTTAATTGAAGAAATACTTATTGCGATTTTTTTTATTTACTTGAAGTGATTTCTGTAAAAACCTTTCCACACAACCTTTTTTGTTCTTTAGTTATGCCTTACTCTGCCTTAACAGAGGCCTATTTTGTGTTTTCTATGAATTGTATTGCTCTTCTTCAAAGTTTAACGTGAAACCAAATCAAATTTGAATGAGATTGAATGTTTTGATGTGATTTTTAACTCCTACCCTAATATTAGAAAAACTAGTTGATTTTTCGTAATTAGAATATAAGAACTAGTATATAAAATAGTTCACCTTTAAATAGTCGTCAAATATGAAATTAAAATTTACTAATAAATAAATTATAAAATATTTTATATAAAAAAAAAGTTTCTTATTTTCGGAAAATTAATTCTAAATTTGTTTCTTTTTAAATTGGGTATCCAATACGAAGATATTTAAGAAAAGTAACCAGCCAGATGTTTACAGTTGACAAATTAAAGACTAGATTGAAGGTTGACGAATAGAGGACCAAATTTACAGTAACAAATGACCAATGAATTTAATACGGTAATGATCTTCTGCAGCCTTGAGAGAATTCGATGTAATGGGACTCTAAAAATATAAATAATAGAATACAGAATAAAAACACAACAATTCAGAATAACGTTTTTTTCTTAGTTGTGGATGTTTTACTTAAAAAGTTTGAAGGTATAATTATTGTAACACGAGACATTTGTAACAATCTTAATATTGGCTTACCAAAACTTGATTTTATCGTGAAAAGTCAACTGTTAGAGAAAATAGAACCGAGCTGTTTAAAAACAATTCAACAAATTTCCCTTAAACTCATTCAGAAAAAAGGTTAAAAAATTGGCCTATATGACAACAGAGATGCTATAAGTTATTATTACTCAATTAGCGGGCATTCACTGACCATTAACGTCATTTTTGCGGGCATAAATAAGAATTTAGCGGGCATAAATAACATTTATACCTGCATCACATTGCAGTGTCTTCATACAAGAAATAAAAATGTATCGAACGTCAGTTTCGAACATCGTAACCAAAAC
>JAYJMI010637713.1:0-14677 GCA_036873855.1 Sarsia tubulosa
CCAAATCTAAATTGTTAGTCATACTTAATTTAAAGCTATAGTTATTACCCAAATCTAAACTGTCAGTCATTCTTAATATAAAGCTATAGTTATTACCCAAATTTAAATTGTCAGTCATACTTAATTTAAAGCTATAGTTATTACCCAAATCTAAATTGTCAGTCATACTTAATTTAAAGCTATAGTTATTACCCAAATCTAAATTGTTAGTCATACTTAATATAAAGCTATAGTTATTACCCAAATCTAAATTGTTAGTCATTCTTAATATAAAGTTATAGTTATTACCCAAATCTAAATTGTATCAAAAATGAGATATACAGGTTAACTAGTCATTTCATAAATATCTTCACAATCGTTGTTTTCTTGTCAAAAGTTGACATTTTCATCTCAGCTACAGAAAAGCAAAAGCTTTCGTTAAAATCAAAATTATGTCAGTTTTAATACTATAAATTCCCCTCTAGCAAAATATAAAAAACTCTAATGATCTGATCTTGAGATATTTTAAAGAATGTCTCCTACTACTTTGTTTGACTAAACATCATAAAACAAATGAGTTATTGGTCAGTGATTCCTTTTTTTAATACTAGTTCAAACCCAAATATCAATGTACAAAATATGGATAAAAATGAACCATTGAACCAAAAGTCGAACCATTCACAAGATATCTGCAAAAAAAAAAATCAAGTTTGGTATTTTGATCCCTATATCACAAAAGTAGAAGTTTTTGGTAACATATCACCCATATGACACCTCTTCTCTTACATTGTGCAAATTATCGAAAAAAAATGTTGGTCGGTTCTTGCAGGTATTATCGAGGGTTTTTCCACTAGCAACCATGATTTGCTCCGTTTTCTGATTATAACAACTGAAAAGACTTCCAAAAATTTAACCTTTGTCCTGTAACCCAAAAAACTCAATATTAAAATAAAGAGAGTCGGAAACAAATTTGTTTATAGCTCTATGTGTTTGTTTATATGAAAGTTTGATGTTTCTTGTCAACATCACATGCCAATAATAACATTGTAAAGTAGTAAGCTTAAGATTTTGTAGCTCACTTGTTAAAGTGATATGGATAAGCCAATAATAAACTAATTATTAAATCAGATTTAAGTTCCTTCAAATAATCCATGCGAAACAAAGTCAGTCATAAGTTTAATGGAATTCGTTTGTCTTTTAAATAACTGTTTTTATCTAGCTAGATGTTACAATAAAAAAGAAAAAAGTAAATATATGATTAGACTAGATTTACCATTGTTCTTTTAGTGTAAAAGAAGGGTCCGGAAATCGGAACTGAAACACGAAAAGAACATATAATTACGCTTAAAGATTTCATATTACGCAAAAAGATTAAGAAGCACTTTGGATTTTTCCGTTTACTGCGTGAATTAGAAGGAAAGTGCCGTGGTCTAATAAATGACTTAAAAGATTTTCATTCATATTTTCAGAATAACATTTGAATTCTTTCGCTTTAAAAAATAATTGAATTAGTGCTATTTTTTAAATTTAGTGCTTCTTTCCTGTGGACAAAAAGCTTCATGATGATATTAGTTCGATATTAGTATTATATAACGCAGATTTGTAGAAGGAAGCGACGATAACATTTATAGCTTACAGTAATTTAAGGTTATCAATATTTCAAAATAATGGCTTTTAAAGTATTAACTTGTGTAAATCTTTATTGTGTAAATATGAACTACAAAAGGCTAAAAAGGGAAATAGGTATTAGACTTTATTGTCATTTTACAAAATCAGTAATTTTAAAGGAGAAAAAGAATGCAATTTAATCCAATCTCAAGAACAAAGAAACTTAAAAGAAAAAACATCAATCACTTAAAATAGTTTTTCCATGTCAACAAGGAAAATATTAAATAAAGCCAAAATAACAAGTGCAATACCAAACCTTTACTCTAGAAGCAATCATCGTATATTGTAGTTAATTATTACTTATTTATATTTTTTGTTCATTTCAAACAATAGAAAAGCAAGAGGATTTCAAGAATCACTTAAGCAACTTGAAACTTGTTACGTCCAATGAAATGCAATGAAATATGGTTTGACAAAGAAACAAAAAACGAATTTTACCCTGATACTCAAATCCCTAGCAGATAACTAGCAGAGATGTGGGTTGCCCTCAAACAACTTGATGTAATAAACATTTTTACCTTTTCGTTATCCCGAAATGTTTTATGTCGATGAATAACCCTACAAAAACTTCAGCAATTTTAATGGAATATTTCTCATTCTCTAACTATATTTAACAGCACGATTAACGAATTACCGAATTAACTTACCAAATCATTATGCTATGATATAATTGGATAAAAACTAATACCAATTAATATCTGCATAATTAACATAAATTAACAATATCAATAATATCCAATCAAAAAGAAACTTGAACAGATTTTAATAACAAAATATTTTAATGGTGTAGAAAATGACTGCTTTCTATGAATGTATACTAAAAGAGTTCTAATATAATGGTATGTATAGAATAAACTTTCTTCAAAGAACTTGATTACATGCTGAGAGAAACAAATTAAAAACTAAAAATACTTTAAAATAATAACTGTTACCACAGGCAACGTTATGTAAATTTCTAAAAGCGTGCGTAGGCTAGCCTTCAACAACAACACCAAGAATATAGACTAGCAACAACGTTAATACATTTAATAATGATAGTATTGATCTCATACCTTATAGAAATCTTAATGTAATTGAGATTTAAAAGTTTGTAAATGTTTCTATTGCCAGTTTGCAAGACTATTTTGATTTTTTGCATTACTTTAATAAAATCAATCAACCAATCAGTCAATCAATTAATATCTGCAGACTTACAGATGATAATATCGCAATTGATCATAATGAATGAAATCAATTAAATATAAATACTATAGATAGGTTTTATTTAACACACGATCAGATTATAACATAGAGAATGCTAAAATGATTTTAGTGGTAATGATTTCGTAATAAAAAATATGCTTATTATATGACTATCAAAGTGCTGATAAAAGTGGCGCAATAGTTTGAGATATCAAGCGTTAAAAGCGTTAAAACCAATAATGATATAAATTATTGACTTCAAACTTTTATTGGTGCTACTAATCTTTCAAGCCTAAATATTAAAAACGAATTTTATTAGATACATTTTACATTAATCGTTCGAAAAACAAGTACACTCTTCTTACTGAGTAAGAACAACTTTATAAGAACACGAGCCTCATTTTTCGTCAAAAAATAAGAACATTATAAGAACAAGCCAAGGCTGGAGCCAAAAATGATAAAACTAAGAACATAGCTAAGTACAAACGAGGCTCAAACATTATAGACAAAAATATAAGAACATAACTAAGAATATCCTAGGCTAGATCAAATATGAATGTAAAATAAGAACAAACGAGGCTCAAATCAAATATTTTTTTTCTTCTGACACCAAAATAAAAAAGTACTACTTTAATATATTTCTGTTAAAAACATTCGAATGTTAAAAATTGGAACGAGAATTTTTTTTACAGAAATATAAGAACATTGAGACTCGAGCAAAAAAAAATTGTTCTTATTCATAGGAAAATAAGAACAACGAGCCTCAAAATAGTTTTTTTGTTCTTAATTGATAAAAAAAAAGAACAAAAAAATATGAAATAAGAACATTTGAGCCTTTTTTGGACTAAATGCTAAGAACAGCGAGGTTCGACTCCAATTAACCCTGTTCTTATAAAAAAGAAGGAAAATTGTTACCACTTCACTCTACTTGGCACCTTTTGATATCATGATTAAAAAATTAACATAGACACTTGGAAAGTACTTTTAAACTATTTAAAAAGATCTATAGATTTCAAAGTAGTTGTTTATATAATTCTTATAACATTAGGTTGATAAAACAAGTTATTATTACTCTTAAGCTAGCTTTAAACCACTCAGAAATATTGCTAAACCATAAGATCTGATATAAAGTTTATATTTATATTTCAATGGTTTGATACAGAACACTTTAAAGTCTCATATGTACTTATTGTGGATAGATATTTGACCCCATCTTTTGTTTACTAAATCAAAAGATTTATTAAAGAGTTTTTGAGGAATATGTTTGGTTTATACATACAAACTATCGTTATCACCAAAGCAATTCCAAATCAAAATACTTTTATTCTATTGATAAAAAAGCTCTCTGAAACTAATTCTACAATTATTTTTTAACAACATATATATTTTAACAACATGAGAGTACACATTCAAAGTAATTTTAAATTCAAGAATCAATTGCAACAAATAAACGTTAAAATAGATACAGCATCGTTTTTTTGCAATGAATCTTTAAAACAATAAAGTATTCATTCGTCGCTGTTGAATCAATTTAAAATATCAGAAAAACATTGTATGCGAAAGAAATTATGTGGAAATTAGCAACTTTAAATCAATTTTTCATTAAATTTAGTATAAAAAGTTAGATTTATAAATTACGGTCAGTATCCAATAAAACATAAACACTACTGCAAACTTTTTTGAATGACACTCGAAGTAAATCAATCCTTCTGTAGTTTTAATAATCTATCATCATAGCTTACATTACAATAGGAATATCTTGCTAATTACTTAGTAGAAAACATTATTGCAGTTTACTAAAGATTTGCAGTAAGCTGCATAACTCCATTCTTCAAATACCATCATTAGCCATGCATACGAAAAGAAATTACGATAAGAAATAGTTTGTGACGACAAAAGCAAGCAAAAAATAATCTATGCACAAGTTTTATATTTAGAAAAGGTTCAATAAAACTTATTGATTTTGTCTGAAGTTAGATAAGAAAGTTATTAGTATCTCGTATGATTTCCACGTTGACATTTTCATTCATCTTGGACAAAAATCTGAATTATCATATTCAAACCAACTTCGATACTAGGTTCTGCAACTAATAAGTTTGATATCAAATGCAACTTAAAAAAATTTGATCACTAACTTGGTATTCTAAGGAACTGAATAATTATAAATTCTGTCATTACTTTCTATAACAGTCATACGAATCAAAAAAACACTACTAACTGTTTCCTTATAAAAGTTGATTTGCTTTTGTAAAATCTCCGTTAGAAACAAAGTTCTTACTCAACTGGTAAAAATAAGTCAATCAAAACTGCTGTTATTAATCATATAGAATAACGATTGCAAGAATTGACGTAAAATTGTCATTTTAAGATGAAAATACCAAAAACAAAATTTGTTTAGTTTTCCAAATCAATTCCTCTAAAAAAAAAAAGAAAAAAAAGAAAAAATGCATGGTTGAACTCACCTTGACATATATTGACATTAGCATCTCTTAGAAACCTTGTCATCATTGGATTTTCCTCGTCATCAGTGCAGTTCGATGTCTCACTTACTCCAGTTACCTCGTTTACATCAGCTAATTTTAAAGGGGATTTAGCAGGTGAACTAGAATCTACATTACTAGAAGATATTTCATCAGTAGATGAAAATACATTATCACTTACAGCAACTTCACTAAGTTTGTCAAAATTCTTTAATTTTGAAAAATCACAACAACTTCTTCGATTAGTGATGTATTTACACGAACCTGCTGAACGACAAGAGGTCACAGAAAACGTATCCTCATTATCACTTTCAGTTTTTCGATTATTTTCAAGTTGCTTTTCCAGTTGTTTTAGTTTGCTAGGATCGTAACTTCGTCGTTTAATGTGATTACGTTTTAAGAAATTATTATGAGATTTTTTCGTTGCATTAGGAACATAGAAATCTGCATACGAACTGCTTTCTTCTTTCAAGCTAGCTACATCAGAGGTTTTTGACGAAAAGTAAGGAAGATGCAGTAAATTGGATTTAGATTTACTGGGTGAAGCAATATTATTATTAGTATCGTTGCACTCGCTCTTTAAACTTTTATGTGAAGGGACAGGGCTAGGAGGAGTTTTAATATTTAAATTAACAAAAGAATTATTTAGGTTACGTTCATTTTCGTACTTGATGACGACCTCAGTACTGCTACTTGTATACCCATTGGTTATAACTTCATCTTTGATATCAGATGTGATCTCGCCATAAAATGCTTTCTTTGGAAACTCGTAGAATATCTTACGAACAGAAGTATACGGATCTAACTCGATGTTTCCACTTGCTAAGTACCAACTCTGAGGACGTAAAGCAACCTCTTTAGCCAACTCGGTAAATCGACCAGTACTAGCAATATGCAAGGAACGACGTTTTTCTCGTAGTTTTACTGGCATACTGAATAAATATCCAAAACTTTGTATATTATAAACCAGCTATATTACAATATTGCATACAAATAATTTATCTTTTTCTCTTGTTTATTTCATAATGTTGATGAGATAGAAAAAAAGTTTTTAAATTTTAATTCAACAATAACGGCTTATGAAAACATTACTCTATATGATTTGATCTAAAATTTATTTTTCATCATAACATTTCAACGTATCTAATTTATGCAAATTGACATAAATTTAAAACATAAATATATAAAACAACGTAAAGCTTAATAGATTAACGACATATTAAAAAAGTTATTTAGAAATTAATTTGAAAAACGTTTTTTATCCTATCTATAAATCATTTCAATAGCCTTTTTAAAAGTTTTGTTCTGTACATAAGCATATTGTTGGCCATATGAAGAAAGGAGTTTTCTTTTTGTGATCACATGTCGAAAGGAGTGATTTCTTTGTTTAGAAAGACCTTTCTTCAAAGACTAGATAGAAGCTTGTCAATGAGAAATGTTTTATCTATTTAAGAATAGATATTGTTTTCGCTAATCAAGTTTGCATAAAAGAACTAATCAATGAACCGTAAAATTCTGGGTTTTACATCTTTCACAAGTTCATAAAATAAGGAATATTTGAAAATATCACAATAGATAGGAGGAGAGAAAGAAACCATTGCAATAAAAGCCACAAGATATGTTAATCAAATTTATTAAACAGAAAACCTTAAAACTTATATTCCAAATAAAAGGCATTACAGTGACGTCATTTGGTACAGTTTTCACAAACCTAAAAACAACAACATCAGCACATTTTACAGTACGACAATGGTTTAGTATAATGTGGATAAAAGTTCTTTATGCTCATCAAAACAACAATGAATAAAAAGGGAATATAAATAAAAATAAAATATAAAACATCTAAAACTATAATCCAATATTATTTAAAAACAAACATTATTTTAGTCTCAAAAGCTTTAAAAAATAAATGTTCTTCAAAAAGATCTTTTACAATTAAGAATCCAGATAACATAATTTTTTTCAATTCTGGGATATAACTCTAATGGGAGAAACTTTTAGGGTTTAGGATAAGCTTAAAAATAATAATTACACGGGGGTAATAAATTTCGTTAATTTCTCTTTTAAAAATCTTACGTTTTTGGGTAAAAATAAACTTAATTGGTATTTTTGAACAAAATTTGGTAGATCGGTAGATTTGCATGTCTCGCGTGGATAAACTTTTTCAAATTTATCAAAGTACACTTTCGCGAAAAAGGGGAAAAACAAAGTAGTTATTGATGAGTTCTAGTTCCAAATCATAAGTCGTAAATATAGTTCAGTTCCCAGTTCCATTATAAATCTAAGAAATCTAGTAAATCCAATGAAAATATAAGTATTCTAAATTATGTTAAATCACCAAGGAAACAAGTTAATGTATAACCGACGATTTTAAAGTAATCAAACTAAGGAGCGGACGACTCATTAAAACTAAATTGGTAAACATAAATATCTATATAATGAGAAATCATTGTTTAAGTAAATAATATTCTTTCCTGTCAATTACAAATATCTTTACTTTGAATGTTCTAAGTAGGAAATAGATAGAGAAAAACAATTTCCAATTGATGTAGAACGTTCCCGGTATGTATCGATCATAGAAATAATATTAGTTTGAAAATATTTTAAAGGAAGAAAGTAACAAGGAAGAAACTTTCGCGAGTAAAAAAAATCGTGAAATTTAGGGAATTAACTTTCGCGAATTGCCCCTTTTAACATTTTGTGCGAGAATTAACTTTAGTATAGTCGTTAAAGTAAAATGCTGGGCAAAACCGGGAAAAAATTATGACAAAGCTGACACTTTGTCAGATGGTTCAAATTGATGTATAGTATCACCAAAAAAAATGCGCCATGGTTCCCACTTGCACAATTTTATTTTGGACCATTTACTACAGGGGGCTGCACCTTTTTCACCTAGCAAAAAAAACGTCAAAATAAAACTGTTTTTGAGCTAAAACCACCATTAGAAAGCTCTTGAAAAACTATATAAAAGACATTTAAACGAGTTGTATCGTTTTCTATATGGTTTCGGAGTAAATTAAGGTCAAAGTTGAAAAAATATGGGGTTTTAGGCAAAAAAAAATAGGATTAAACTGTAAAATTCACGCATTAAGGTCAAACTCAGTCATAATTTTTTCCCGGTAAATATCGTCAACGACCGTACTATTTCAGTATTTTTGGTAGAAAAACGAATTTCTAATAAGTAATTTGATGAAAATTATAGAAAATCAACTTTCGCGAGAATAAACTTTCGCGAATGCTAAAATACAGAGTCATCATACAAAGTAATACAGAGTGCTACTAATTTAAGGTTCTCGTATAATGACAAATCAAAATTGTTTAATTAAAATTGTGGGACTAGTTTGGAGATCACCAGATTTATTCAAAATTCAATCAGCACGTTAAGAAGAATTTTACACGATCTATAAACCAATATATGATATATGATACTTGATATGCTAAAGAGATTAGCAGAACAATATTATGCAAACGATTGAACTGTTTAATACAGTAAGATAGTACATGAGAAAATCTATATGATTTTTAACCAGTTAATCTATATACACATGAGAAAACTAATGTAAATTGTTTTGAAATATAAATAGATTTGTTTATTGAACAAACACCAATAGCTTTCATGCATTTAATTGATTTCTCTTTAGAATAGAAAAAAAACACGATCCATGAAAGGACGTATTTTTGGTAACTTTGAGCAAGTGCTAAAGAAAATTTTGATAACTTTGAGCAAGTGCTGAAGATGATTTTCGAAGATTTTTTTTATTTAAAAATAACAGTGTCAAAATATTACTATGTTACGGTAACTACTTGAATAATTACAAATAAGTATGCCATTTATTTGGTATATGGTACCTCACACTAAAAATACACCATCTATGTAATTGTATTGTTAAAAATTTATTCACTTCATTAATACCTATTACAATCAAAATTTATTCACTTCAATAATACCTATTACAATAAAAAAACTAATTAGAAAAAAAATTTCTCATCATTACTTCAAATCTAACCCAATTCTGTAGCTAAAAATCCATATAATTGAGTTTTTTAAATAACTATCTTTTCGCTTTTATTTACATTAATTTTTCTTGTTCGATCAAGTTATGGTAAAAACAAGAAGAGTAAAACTTGATGCACAATAGTGCCCTTCCAATCCTATAGATTTCTTTATTTTCATATTCTCATCTCAAGTTCCTGCTCATTGGAAGATCTTTCTACCTTAATTGGATTAAAGCGCGAAATTCAATTCAAGCAATATTTATGCAAAAATTGATCTGCGTGAAAAGCCCAAAATTTGGCGTGCGCGAAAATTAGTTCACGCGAAAACAAATCCACTAAAGGTAATTTAGTTATAATAATCAAAATAATCAGTCAATTAATGTTATCCCCCGCTGTTTCTACCATTCAACATAACTTGCAGTTTATTGTCTTCTCACTTTTATTCATTTTCCCAATAAAAACCTGTATGTATGGTGTATGGTGTTAATTAATTTAAATGTTTCAAGTATTATTCCATTTTAGAAAGTACAATAAAAATCCATAGCCCATTCTCTATCGAAATTCAACCCCATTTTCTACATATTATAGATATCATTAGCACGGTCCATTGTCGAGGGTAGAAGATCGGGAACATTCTTTACTTTGAAATCTAACAACATCTGACCAAGTGCTTTACCCTTTAATGTAAATAAAGATAAAACTTATAATAAAAAACTGCAGATAAAAAAACTATCAAATTCTGAAAGTCAAGGTAGACACTGACACAAATGAATGATGTGAAAAAAAATTTAAATTTTTTTTTAATAATATATTTATTATATTAGTATAGAAAGGCAATGTTTGAGTACATCAAATTGTTTAGCAGTTAGAACTCGAACTTAGTTTTAAGCTGCGTAACTTTCAGCAAAATCAGACGCAATGCATTACCACTGATATTATTGATTTAATATTGTTGGTTTACAATTCAATGTGTTACCTCCGTACTATTCAATGTGTTACCTCCGTACAGCTATTTTCATTTAGAAAAATGATAAACCTCAGATGAGTTTGTTTACTGTCTAGGAGAAACGAATTTCATTATTTCACATGACATGACAAACTAAAGCTTATACTCAAAACAAACTTATACTCAAACCTGAGGGTCACTCCTTAACGAAGCAATACCACCACCTCCAAGCACATCCTCTAGGACAAAGTTAAATGCCGATATACCTGGTAACTCGTATCTAGACAACAAATGATAATTCGTAAAGCGCGTGCTTAGTTCTATTTAAGGTTTTTTGAAATAACATCACAAGTGCATTCAACTTTTGCTACAAAGGTTCCTAATATTAATGTAACTATTAAAAACTTTGGTAACCAAAACTTTGGTAACTAAAACTTTGGTAACTATAACTTTGGGTTTTATACTAATAAATTTCTGAATAAAAGAGAATACCAAACTTTTAATAAAAAAGATTTACCTTTTAACTTTACATTTATTCTTATCGTTCTCATCGAAATAATGTTGGAAATATTTTTCAACTTTTTCTGCAGTTAGTGCGTCTTTTAAGAAGGGATAGTATCCAGGGTTTCGACAGACTACACCTTTAAAAGAAAGTTGCAATAATTTAAAGATTTTGCAGCTAACCAACTATTTTATATTATTGGCAAGTTATAACATAAAACATTAGAAAGAAGTAGACAATATAAGAAGAATTATTTTGTTCTTTTGTTTAAAACAGAGAACAAAAACTCTTGGGTTATAATAAAATTGGATGAAATAAAATTGGCTCAAGTTTTCACAGGACACTACTGAAACAATAGGGATTAAACAATAGGGGATGAACTAAGTATGAGGTGTATATCCTTACCAATATTCGCACTGTTTCCTTTATCACCACTTCTTGTATATGCCAATGCTCCAAGTGGAAACATACATGAACCCTTCACGTTCCCTGATGAATTATTTTTAGAAGAATCAATATATATTCAATAGGTATAACAGCATGGTATAAAAATATATTATAATTTCACTTAACAAATAGTTCTTAAATAAATGATAAAACAAGTTAAAAGCCACACAGAGGAAGGGACGTAAATTAGACTGAGTATTAGCAACGTGAATTGTTAATGTGATAAAAGTAAATTATACTTACTTCTCTTTGGCAACCTTCTCTCCTCTTTTATTTCGATCACTTTTTCCTGTTCTTCTAATGAAGGGCTGTTTGGTTTTGGTTCTTCGTATGTCTCTACTAATTCCCCATTCATATGAATATCAATCTAGAAAAAGGTAGGTAGCAAAGGTAGAGGTATGAGGAGGTGGATAAAAAACAGATCTAATTTTTTTTTCTTCGGGTTTTTCATTGTTTTTACCTAGAGATCCTTTTATGACGTCACAAAAAGAACAGAATACTTGTAGTGAATACAACAAAAATATACAGCATACAAAGATTTAAAGTGACAGAATAAAAAGGCATAAAAAGGAATTCAAAGAAATCATTTCAAAAACGATTTCAGAAACAAGAGGAGAGGCTGTATCGTAGCTTCGTCAACCGTTTAATGTTAATTAACTCGCTTATATTTTTTAATTTTATAAATATTGGAAAAATTGGAGAAATGGTTGATTCAATCAAGAGTGATGACTTTTTCCCTAATAATAAACCTCCATAGATAATGCGAAATTTCAAACCAAACTAATATTAGGTTGATTAGTTTTTTCCCTCTCAACTCTCGAAGTAAATACTTGTGCATCTTCTGAAGAAAATCTAACAGCAATGGCGTGTAACATACAGTCATACAGATCAACATATATACACACAAACATGAATTTATTTCACGCTGAAATTATAGGGCACGTTCAGCAAAAATATGGCCCAACTAGCAAACAAAAATACAAATCATACATTACCTTCACTTCATCTTTGGGATATAAAAATGAATGTAGTTTCAAGATTGGTGATCTAAACAAAATTAGTAGGAACTATTCAATTTTACGAACAACAGTTTTTAAAACAAATATCACAATTATGACCCTCTAACTTGTAAAAAATAATGCACAGATTCCCTGTAATTATTCCCATTATTGTAAAAAATAATGCACAGATTCCCTGAAAAAAATGTGTTAGACGAACAGACAAACGGGGGTCAGTTTACAGTACCCCTTCAACAAACCGAATAAATATTGTCATAACTTACACAGTTGGACGTCCACCAACAATACCGGTTAGTCCAGGTGCTAAATATGAAAAATATAAAAATAATTTACAATGGTCAAAAGAGATGCTAAATGGCAATTTAAACAAAACAATATTGGATAAAACATAAGAAGTATTGATATCGAAACCTTATTCCAACCACCAGTTCTATTGGTTTGTACTAACAATTCAGATGTTCTTGAATAAAAACAACAACTTTATGTAACTAATAAAAGATAAGAGTATTAACTAAAGATAATTTACCAGTGGACTTATTTGTTAAAAAAATCATATAAAAATAATGACAATGGACACATTTGACGTTTTGACCATGTTTTCTGACAACAAGAATTTTCGAAATAAAATGTTTTTTTAGTTTTAAGTTTAAGCATGTAAGATTCTTTCTCTTTGATATCTTATAAGCTGTATTTAAGCTGTATTTGCTTCTAACACTAGACTGCATTAGTTAATTAAAGAAAAACAAATTGACAAATGGTCCAGAGATTAATGTCTTCCATACGGACTGACAAATATGAATTTATAGAAGTCCTGTAAATAAACATTTGTGTGTGCAATACATGAAAAAGTAACATTTTCGATTTTAGAGCTATAAAATCTTACCCATTCCAGTGCCAGCAGGAGCTATCTCTCTTGTAAATATATCTAATGCAGCTTTTTGATCATGCTCTACAGCAAACCATAGTACAGCTTCACGTGTATTCTGAAATGGTAAAAGTTGTTAGGTAAATATTTATTATCATTATTAAGAATTCATTGAAAATTAATTTGCATCCATTAGACTCTATACTTATTAAATTTCATTATCAATGATTTAATTTTGCAAGCTTCATTATTACTGAAAAAAACTTTACATACGTTTGTATTTTCATGTATTCCATAATTTCCTTCCGTACCTAATAGCTAGATATAATAGAAAGATGAGAGTCAATTATAGGTATTTGTTTAATGTTTAATAAGTAACTTGGTATTGGATGGTTAGCTCAGTCGGTAGAAGAGCAGCCCAGTAATGATGGAAAGGTCGTGTGTTCAATTCCCCCTCCAAATTTCTACATATCTCTCTTTATAGAATATAATATTCACATTTCCACAAAAGAAGTAAATTGCATTTTAACTTTTTTAAACTATTAACAAATATACATCTAGATATATACAGATAAATTTGAAACACCTAAAAATACTACAAAAACAATCCTTTTTGGCAGAATTTTTTTCAAATTGCTGATGCTGCCACTAGCATCTTACAATTGTGAAGTAATGATTCTTAAACTAAAACGTGCATAATGAGTGTGCAAACAAAATTGCAAACAAACCTTAAACAATCACCTCAATATTAATTCTTTTGAAATCATTCAGTCCTAACACTTTAAAGATTTGTCGACACCTTAAAAATAAATAACTATCATATTACCATGACAAAGAAGATAACCAAATAAGATAAGGATACCTAAACAGTTCAGTTCAAACTAAGGGGTTGATTATATGGGACAATTCCAGTCCAGTCTTTAATCTCAGCTTTTTTATGTTAATTTAAGTATCTAATTTAGAAAATCATCTACGATAAAAGTTTTTTCACGTTGGCTAACCGGTCTAGTTCTCCATGTATACTATTATTAGCTGGGTGTAGTGGCTTGCATCTGTAATCTAACCACTTAGAGTCTGCAATGCAGAACTGAGTGAGTTTGAGTCTGCTCTGGTATCCACAGAACTAAAGTCGGTGTTGTTGTCTGTAGAGTTAGTTCAAATTTAAACTGAACTTAGTGGCACAAATTGGAGTCTTGATCCCTTCTGGAAATATGGTCTTAGACTGTTCGTTGGTACTTATAGTATTATAATTGACCTCTAAAAAATTCTCCATAACCCTAATTTATACATGCGAAATATTAGATTTCGATTTAAATACCATACTAAATAAACAAGGGATACCGGAATTAAAAATTCTAAATGTAAATAAGACATTAAACACAGGATGAATTACCAGCGGAATCATGGTATATAGATTATTTGTAAATAAGATGAAAAAATAATGACAATATGTTGAGTTACCAAATTTTACCATTTGAACTTGTTACCATGGAAACGAGAATTTTTTCAAAAAATATGGCTTCATCACTTTTCTTCATTCGTGACCCTTTAACTTCATGCAAAGGATCAGAGAAAACAGATGAGCGGTTCCAG
>JAYJMI010638824.1:0-14676 GCA_036873855.1 Sarsia tubulosa
AAATCTTTCAAAGTTAGTACGATTTCCTTAAGCACAGAATCATGGCGAAAGGTATATCTACCGTTATCCAAAGAAAATGACAACTTGACAAAACACGAGTGGACAGGACTTGGTCGATCTTAGACCCCATCTATGCAAATTATTAGGTGATGGTAAAGTGTTTTAGGTTGCCGCTATACAGAAATGCGTTAAGGCAGGTGGAACAGCCCAAAGACCTTTCCAAGAAAGATCTGAAGAGACACAGTTTTGCCATTTAGTCCACTGTCCTTGGACAGATAACTGAACTGCGTTAGCAAAACGTTTGTCATCCTCAGATTGCAGAATGAAAGCTGTTATATGTTTTCTGTATGCTGGTGTACCTTTGTTTGATACAGGTTTCGATGGTATGGAACCCAGACCAGCTCTGTTAAATTGGGTATGACCTATGACCTTCAGATGGTCAACTCGTTGTTAAGCACTCTCCATTTCGTGTATAACGAACCATTTTCTTCCACATGAAAGGTCAATTTCAGCATTACTAACATGGTGATCTTTAGAATCTCGTAGTTGAAGGTATCATCTGGCCTTGGAAGATTTGAAAATGGAAGAGATACTAGAGAAAGGAAGAGGACAAGGAGATCATTTGCCATACAAGCTTATGTTAGAAATTGACTTGCATAAACCGAGCCACTTTCGTATATATTTAGAGATAATGCTTTCGAATGTCTCAACTTTAGTGAGAGGAAACTCATACATCATCAGAGGCCACTGGATTTTGGGGACAAGAAGATACTGAAAAATCCAAGACTTATTAACACCTAAGTGGAAATATTTGTCAATAGATACAAAATCATCAATTAGCTTCTTTTCAAACTCTTCAAAGCGCTGCGTGTCTGAGAGTGATCCATCAATAATTCTACCAAAAAAATTAATTGGATTATATTGGATGGAAGGAATTGCATTCTATGTGCCTTGTTGGTTATCCAACATGATAACGTTTGCGGAGCTAGACACTTTTCCATTTATGCAGTCAAATGAACGAGATTTTGATGCTCTGCAAGACAGCCTTGCTCAATTGAGTACTACTTCACTACTGCGTAGCAAGTCTTCAGTCCCAGCAACACTGTCAGAAAATAAGTTCAAATCATCTATAAAAGCATGTGCAAGTGGAACATGAGTGCTAGATGTTGACAAAGAAAAAGGTACTGATTTCGAAAGTTGAATGTAATTTTCGGCTCGTCTTGCCATTCTCAACTGACTTCGAACATGAAAGAGCAGATCGTTTAGAGATCTGCGTTCAAAATCAGAGGAGACTAGTTCAAGCTGTCCAATCAAGTTGTTTGTTTGACTTACAAGATCCTCGATACGTTTCACTCTCCTCGATTTGTTATATAACAGTGATGGTTTAGAGAAGAAAGGCCTGGTTCCAAATGTCTCAATGGCGATAGAAATGATGTTACTTTCTAATGACTTGAGTCGCAAGAGAATGGAACCGAACAATCTAAGTTTAGAGTGAACAGAAGTGTCAAATGATTGTCAGGCAACTTGATCTGTTGTTGCTGGCCAGGATATTTTATTGGTTATTGGTTTAAAAGGTTAAAATATGTTTTATCGTTTCGAATTCGTGAGTCTGCTTTGTGGACCTTAGCCTCGCAGCTCAGCGTTTGGGGCTGTACAGCTTCTGATTGATTTACAATATCTTCAATAATTACATCACAATTAAAATTATGTCTGTTTAAGCTGGTGTTATTTGCTAGCTTATTTGTTATTCGCGCGCGTCGGCTCCCGCTTTGTTTTAAAGGATCCATGAAATGTAAAATTAGTAATATTAAATATAAGAAAAAATTCCCTAAAGCTTTGGACCGTTTTGCCACTATATAACCGAATAGCTATTTATCCATCGACACGGTCTACCTCATAAACTGGATTCGGACAGGACTTTCCCTGCAGTCTCTAGTCTTTCCCAGTGTCAGCCACACTTCCATGGCAGCCAGCATATTGCAATTAATTAGGGTAAACATGGTTTTCCATGAGAATAAAGAGTTAATAATTCTGATTGATGATCAAAAATTGTAGCGGTTTTTAGAAAAACACACTGAGACTGGTATTTTGTACCAGCTTCCCTTTTACAAGGTTAAGTTAGATGGAGTAAACTGGAGTAATAAGTAGGGTCGTTAATCCCTTAAGACCGTCTAATAAGACAGTCTAATCTAGCTTTGAAGTTTTCAATATCTGTCTAACTAGGGGTTACTATATTCTCTAATTCTCTAAGGTGTTAGGGTATTGAGTTGCCTAGTCTAGTGCCCTGCGCAAAGAAACTAGAGGTTCTGACCCACTTGACCCATGCTGATGATGTTACTGGGCTCACTTTGGTTTTAACATGTATTTTTGTTCGAGCGTTGTAGGTTATGTTGATGCCAGGGGTATCTACGAGTCCAATTAAAATTTTATATGTTTAGATGATTCTATGATTATGAATACTGATTATGAATACTCGATTGTGCAAATTGGACGTTGCAGTACTTCGTCAAAAGTAAGGAAACCGGAGAATTTTGAGGTGAATAACCTTTGAACCGATTCTAATGTTTTGATGGAACGCTGATCTATTGGCGACCAGATTACGCTGACATATTATAGCTGAGGTATCACAAGCTGTTTTAGTAGGGTGAGCATGACCTCTGTTGAACTTTTTTTTAAAGGTTCTCAAGCACCAAATACCAATTTTGTTTCCTTTTGCTATTGTGTTGTTTCTATGTGACTGGATTATCCTCCCCCATTTGATGTTTGGTATTTGGTTTCAATAGTTGCTGGACTATATTATATTTGTTCAAACTTTTCTCATTGACGCACATGTTGTTTTGATTAGCCCAACCATAGACAGCATTTAAGATCACGCTGAACTTGATCTTGGGATGTTATATCATCTACAAAGGATCAAAGCCTTTATTTGCCTCAAACTTTGTGCAAAAAATTAAAAAAGTTAACGAAGAGATCTGGAGATATCTTGGAAAATAGTGATTATTGGGCAAATTTTGACCTTTTGACCCCAATTTTAGGCAAATAAGAATTTTTGTCAAAAATCCAGCTTTGTCATTTTGAATAACATATGACCCCCTAAGATCATGCCAAAAATTAGAAAAAAAAGATGAACGGTTTCTGAGGAAACTGTGTTCTGTACGGACGGACGTACAGACGGAGCTGAATTTATAGGATCCCTTGGGCAAAGCCGGGGATCCAACATACCTTCAGTTAAATATAAGATGCAGACCAAACCAATTATGATAAAGTCAGCTCTCATATCGATTGGTGATTTATTTTTAATGCATTGTTGTAATTTTTAATATTTAATTTTTTTTCCTATAAAAAAAATAAACAAATCTATTAAGATCAAAAACATCAGTCTCAGAAAATTCAAAATATCTTTGAATATAATTGTATTTTAAATTATATCTTAATAGTAAATCGATGCATCATAACAGCCGGAGCAGAGACTACTGTCGACACGTACAAACAATGCGAGGATACATAAATTAGGACTGATACTTAGGACAGGTGCTGCGCAACTTGTTTATAAAAACGCTGATATTAGTCATCAATGAAATATCTACTGAAATTGTCCATTTAAGCTTAACATCGCTATTTAAGGTTACAATTACTTCATCTTTGCTAGAGTAACATCTTTACTGTCAACTAAAATATGATAGAAAAATATTACAGGAAGAGGAATTCAATAATCTTTTAAATAAAAGAATATTTCTAGATAAGTATATATCATTGTAAATTATAAAAGGAATTAACTAATTAAAGTAACTACTAAAAAAAAATTTAAAGACTTTTAAGGACTTATTATGTAAAAAATGGAATATAAATGTTAGCTTTAACTCATGAATGAATTTCAGGATACTGGCTGGCACTAATGCCAAAAAAGCCTTCAATAAGATCTATCTTAGAAATTTACATTAAGAAAGAATTCCATTGGCCGAATACCTTTTTTTAATTGCTTCAAAACACAGCGTGTCAACAAATTATTTAAAACTATTCATTGACGAAAAGTTTAAGTTGAAAACTGTACATCAAATAAAATTCACAAATAATGCTAAATTGGTTATCAGTAAGAACATTAGAGAATCAGAGGAGCAGTTACAACTTGCTTGTTACAAAAGAAACAAATTATTGTAATACGTTCTAATATAATTTTCTTGAACTAACTATGTACAATGAATGAACTAGAATTTAAATTAGGAACAATGTTTGCAAAAACAATATTTGAAATTCTTCTCACAATTTCTGGTTTACTATTAATAACTTCATTCTCAATAAGAATGTATTGATACGGAAAGAAAATTAATATCCTTTTTTCAGAAAACACACCTTTAATTTCTTGCAAATATGATTTCTCAATCTGTCTCAATAATTATTTGGAAAACATGCATTTTGCACAAAAATTAACTTTTTAGGGTATTGTTGAACACCAATTAACGGAGGTGCACGGCCTTTAAATAAAAAAATCAGAATTGGCTGATTGAGACTGGGTTCCAGGATGTAAGACCACGTGGTTTGATCTTTGTCATTTGATCCTAAGATTCCTAAGATCCTAAGTATTAAGGCTATCTCACCAAATGACCTAGCCTATAACACGACATTTTATTAATGATTGTATTGTTTTTACTCACTTGTGGTGATTCAAAAAATAATTTAGAAAGATGAAAATTTCCAAATGTTTATGTTTAAGATTGTAGATTGAGGTAAAAACTCTCTTTTTCCATTCTGGATCCTTCATTCTCAAAAGATAATAAAGATATTCTGGTTCTTGTAAAGCGCCCTGATTTTGACTGTCTTATTGTTTAAAAATATATTCTGTAATCTAGCTCTTTTCATGATAGATTTTCCAATTATTTGTTCAAAAATCTTTTTCAGTTGGCACGCAAGTTATTACTACAAAACGTAGGCTCGTAAATAGAATATATCAATAAATACATAAATACAAAATATTCAAATTGTTATACAACCATACTACGAAATCCTTGATTCCATTCCTTGATTATTAGTTGTTCAAAAATAGTAAAAATTTATATTTTGTTTAATATTAAAATATAAAACAATATGTAAAAAGACATTCCATGCTTTGTAAAAGTTATTCAATATTTTCAGGATCAACCTCATAGTTTGAAGGTGGGGCCATATAGTTTGATGGTGCGGGACCTTGTAATTAACATTATCATCATACATCATGTTTGTATCACTTATTCTAATATTTCTATCTGATTGAACTTCATTAAAATTTGTATTTTGGTCATCGTAAAAGGTCATTTAAAAGTTCAGCGTAGTTTCTTGTTTGGATGTTACTGATGCCATTGAATAATGGGGATTGCCATTTTCTAATTTTAACCAATTTAGACTTTACACGACAACAAAACCATAATGTTACAAAGAACGCAACAACAAAAATGACCAGCAAGACCGATAGTATAATCACAACCAATAACCATGATTCTAAATAGAAAGAAGAAACGTTGAAAAATTATAAACAAATCTTGAACTGCAAGATAAAACAACCAAATTTGCCTTCCTTACCTAAAAATTTCTGAATTTTTAGTAATGTAACAATGGTGTCTTTTATTACCTCACATTATGTTCTAACCTAAAACTTACCCAACTTGCCTAGAGCAAGAGTTTTAAGAAATATAAGAATAGTTATATTTTTTAACTCTCATTATGCTCTAACTTCATGCAAAGAACTTCAAAATATCAAACCAATGTATTAATATCATCAGATACATGGCAAAATGTATATTTGCGCTAATTTGCCCGACTTGCCAGAAACAAGAACTTTCGGAAATACATGAATATTGTCATGCTCTGATTCAACTTGAACTCTAAAGTTATTTTTCCGAGCGGCATTCGAACTCATGTTACTCCTCTCAACCTAGGGAATAACAGCCTTTCCGGGGAAACGCCTTAGACCGACCATCAGAGCACGTATGAACGCAGTCCCTTGTAAAACCTTAGAGTTTTTATTGAATAGTAACAGTTATATATTACCGAACTCCATGTTCGCTGGTTGAGAGTAACTCCATCTACAACAGCTACACTTTAGGATCTACTTCGAAATTTTAAATTTTAAAACTTGGACTTTAAAGTAAATGTTCCAAGCGAGATTTGAAACAACGATACTCCTCTCAACCTCGGAAATAGCTGCGTTTCCGGGGCAATGCGTTAAACAAGGATAATGTTAGATAGTAAATGCAATGAAAGAGATAAGAGATTTGTAGCAGTACAGTAGCCTTCATGTTGCAGAGCTTCATATACTTTTAAGGATACAGTAAAGACTTTTATATACATATGCAAAAATTGAATTATTTCAATTTTGTTTATTATTGAAATATTATTTTGAGCGTTGATTAAAATAAGAATAAATATACTAGACATTAACGAAAAGTTTCTTTGATCACTGATATTCGTTCCTTACTTATGAAGGTTTAAAAAAAGTTTATCATTTATCTTTGAAAAGTTCCATCTTCAAAACATTTTATCTAAATAAAAAATTTACATTACAGCTTGCTTTGCTATAAGCTTATCTATAAAACGTTGCCTCAGCTTTATATCAAATATATTGGTTTGCATTTAATTTTAATTTTAAGCTGTAAGTAGAATATTTTAACTTTTTTCCACGACGGGGACTTGTAACTTCAGAATTAAAGTTTCAATAAAAAAGATATGGCAATGAATTGTACTTCAAACATCTGGCTTTGAAACAAAACCAAATTGGTTACCATACATCTTTTCGCTTTGAAGATGGAATCAAATGTTTAATCAGCACCCTGGAGAAAAAAAACTTTTCACAAAATCAAATTAAAGTTTTTTCATTAATTCCTATTTAAACTGCATAATTATTACGAAATCATTCAGAAATAATATTTAACATTGCTATTTACTGAATTTCAAAGAAATATTATGCGAAAATATTAAAGAAGTCCTTTTAAAAAATTTATTATTATAATTTATTCAGTTTCTATAACAGATATACAGATATTTTTTTTAATGAGTCATTGCATTATAAAATATTATGTTTCCAATAATGTCATTTTACTGCGTTTTCTAAAAAAAACTGAAAAAAAATTATGCAATGATATTCCTCGCATAGTTTTACACTTATTTGCAACAAAAAGTATCAATTGAATTTTTTTTTGAAAATAAATTCTTTACTGTATCCTTAAGTGGAGGCAGCAGGTTTTTTAAAAACCAGAAAGAAAAATGAGCAAACTTATCTACTTTGCTGTTTGTTGATGATGTTATTTTGGAATTCTTTGCAAATTAGTAAATAGGCTAAATTGCCCAAACTAGTAAACCAGCGCTTTTATATAAGATAAAAGGCACTGGGAAAATACGATTACGCAAAAAAATAAAATCTTGTTTTTCATTGACTTATAATTTTGCTATTGTTTGAAAATATGGTTCTGAAAACAATAAATTTTAGTCGAACAATCTGAAAAAATTTGAAATTTTGATTTTATATTTTGTTTACTTGTTGATATTTGATAACTTTTCTTATTTTCTTATCAGTGGTGTATATGTATAGGATTCCAGAAGTCAATTTAGACTTATCATGAATCCACGTTGCCCTAAGAGTTACATCGGGAAGGTCACCCCGATGCTGCAACCCTCCGGGGGATTTGAACTCTCAATTCTGGCATTACTCACAATAGCAAGTCCAACTCCTTAACCATTGAGCCAATCATTTTAATATCACTTTGATATATCGTATCTACTTATAAATCCGTTTTTTATTCTAAATCATTTGCAAGACTAAAATTATGCGCCTCCTATTAATACCAATTTTTTATTGTAAACACATGTTGAAATGGCATAAAGGTTAACACACTCGCAATTCTATCCAGAGACCCAGCTTGGGTATTTCGAAATTTCATATGGTTGATACATTATAGTTGCAACGAACAAAAGTTTGGTTTAGCTTTTTAATTGTGAATAATGTTATTACTCCTATTTTTATTATCCATATCAAAAGGGAATTTACATCAACTCCTGATTATCCTGTAAAAATTTAGAAAACTATCTAACGCTATCTAATTTTAAGCTTTTTTTTGAGCTTTTATACAAGTTTTAAAAGTTAATTTTCTTTCGATCTGGATCGTAACACTTTTATCAAACTTATTAGCTTCCAGCTACTCTTTACTATTTTCCATGAAGGTTTTACAAAAATGGTTTTACCCGCGCCTTTCAAACGTTGTTCCCTAGAAAAGGAAACGCGGTTCCCGAAAAAAGGAAACGCGGTTCCCTAGAAAAGGAAACGCGGTTCCCTAAAAAAGGAAACGTGGTTCCCTAGAAAAGGAAACGCGGTTCCCTAGAAAAGGAAACGGGATCATCTATTATTTTAAAGCAAAATAAAATGCATTTGGTTTAGCAGTTTAGAGAATACACAATTCTCTGAATACGCGAAAAATGCACTCCATCGCAGAAAGAAGGAGGTAAAAATATCTCCGTAGGAGGGAAAGACCGTAGCAAAAAGACCCTTTGTTAGTTTTTTTCTGTTAGGGAGTAAAAATTTGGATGAAGTTTGATATTCATAAATTTTTATCATTTAAAAAAAAAATCATATAAAATCTTTACGTTGACGATAAATCGAAGATTAATTTTTTTCCCACTATTCTCGCCTGAAAAAAATGTTTGCATCCGGTAAATTTTCATATATGCGATGGAACTTATTTGATGTTTATAAAGTTCCGAGATCCGAGAATGGTGTATTTGAAGTACAAATATCACATAACTACACATAAAATTCAAAAGGCACCCCCGAAGTGATAACCTTTTTTCAGCGTACAAAGTTTTAGTAGGATTATTAATTTTACCCTAAGGAATGAATTCCTTATGGCCCCCAGAAAAAATTAGTGTTTAAAATTTGGCATTGGCTCCTTATACAACAAATGCTTATAATTACAATGCGATTCAAAATAGAACTCTATTACTAAAAACTCAAACATTTCTTAACTGATGCTTTTTTTGACCTCGTCATGCATCACATTAGCAGAATTTGATAGAAAGGTCTCTATTTAATATTAATCTAACTCAAATCTATAATTGTATAAAAAATGATAAACGAGTTTGAGATATATTAAAAAATACCAATGTAAACATTAATTTTTCTAAAAAACCTAGCTATTCACTTTCTACATTCATAATCCTTTAAGTCCATGCAAAATATCAGAGAAAACTGATGAACGATTAATGAGATAAATGCGTACCGACTTAACAGACATACAGGCTTACGTGCGCACAGACAATCTTGAATTTATAGGACTCCTCTCGGCAAAGCTATGAGTCTAAAACTGAAAACAAATGAATGAACAAATCATTGATGGATAAAGACAAATGGATGAAGAAAGTGTTAACTGGACTAGTATCAATCAATTTGTAATGAAAAGTAAACCAAAAAACATACCCTTTTGGTTTTTCTTCTATATCATCTGCTTTAAATGATGCCATAGTTATTATTTTTGCTCTGAAAATTTTTTTTGTAGTTAAGTGTACTGTGCTTACTGTATAGATGATTACTTAAGGGCCTGCACCTGATTTTAAGATTTAAGTTAGACTTCCACGTTAGCGTTACTAAACTTTTCTTCTCAATAAATAACTTGATTTTCAACTTATTCTGTAAATAGATTCCAGATGGTGCGAGTTCAATGGAAACATGAAAGATATACTTCGTATTCTATAAAGTTGTGTAATAATAATATATATGTCCCAGGTTTTATATAGTAGACTGAAGGATGAAATCAAGATCGAGGTAGATTATTCGAAAATGATGGATAATGCATGGATGGAGAACACAATTTATGTTAACCAATATTCAAAGATGAATATAAAATATCAATGTGTTATATAAGACTGAAATATTATTGCTTCATTATTATTGTAAAAACTTTATGGTTCTACTGTTCCATTTAACTTATTTTGTTTAAACTTTTTTGGGAAAATAACATTTACAACTCTAAAAATTTCAAAAGATCACTTTAACTTCAATTTTCAGAAAACTGTTTTACTAGAAACACAACGAAAAGTAAAGCTGTACTGCTTAACATAACACATTTAACTATCTTACTATCATTTTGCGATCTGTCGAAAATTTATTTAGTTAGGTAGTTATGTTAATATATTTAGTTATGAAATATGGCAATCCGGTACTAAATACTTTAATTGCATATTGACTACAGTAACGTAGAGTATAATAAATGATAGAAACAACAATGATTTGGAAATGTATAATTTTATTCAGTTATTTTATTTTTTAAAATAGAATTATACTTTTTTAGGAGACATGCAGAAATATGGCAGGAGCGGTACTCGAATCCACAACCTAAATTGACTTGAATGACTTATTCCATCACAATTTAGTGAAAAGGGAGTACCAGCCAACAGCTCGAATCAAACTGCACCAGATTTCTACACAAAGAACAAGGGAAAGCCAGAGCAATAAAACTAAACTTGAGCAATTTAAATTATTTAACTAATCCAGCCATAAAATCGTTATCACTGATTATAAAATAACATCAAAAATATAAATACAAAAACATTCACTATTGAACTTTCGATTAAACTTTCTTTTTACAACATCTAAAAACTAGCTCATTAAAATACATTAATTTCACTTTACTCATCTGAAATTTGATAGCTTTTGTATTACAAAAACAACATTTTCCCACTAATCACACACTTAAAAAAATTGTTTTTAATATTGATGGCTAGAATGTTTTATATTCAGTTTAGTAGCAACAATACCGAAACTCATAACTCGTTAAAATTACTCGAAAACCTCGAAAGCAAAAACATAAACAAAAAAATGCCGTAGAAAAAAATGAAAGTTGAAAATAAACTTTTGAAGTTTTTGGAACATGGGAGCTTTGTCCTTTGAATCATTTATTTTTGTTTGTATTTGTTAATTATATTTAACTAGTAGATGCTGTGTTTGCTTGTATAAGTTATTTGTTATAGTTTTTCTATTTATATTGTTCAATGTTGAAGGAAACGTTTTGTTCTGTATCTATGTTTTACTCCGGATGATTTTGAAGCTTAGATCCATTTTTTTTTATTTTATTTTCATGAACCTGTATGAATTTTAATAAAAAATGACTAGCTTGTTGTTTTTTGGTTATTCCAAGAGAGAAAAAAATTATTTTTACAATTATTTTATTTTAAAAGTTTTGCTGCAAAATTCAAAAACTATTTTTTTTTAAAAAAAAATTCTTTATTTTTTAGTTTTTTAACTTAAGTGGATTAATTTTATCAGATTTCGCTGATTTTGGTATTTTTCTTGTAAATTTATCCTTGCGAATATTCTTTTTTACCATTTTACCTGCAAAATTTAGCAATTTTTTAACACAAAGTCAGAAATAATCAGTTTGTAACCAAAATAAGAGTTGCACGAAAAGTTGAAAATGTAGGTTATGCGAAAATGAGGCCACACTACAAAAAAATTAACCCACACAAAGTTAATGCTCTCAAGTTAGTGATGATCATCTATTATAAGATTGAGATACAATCATTAGATTATTTTCACTCAATATAATACAATATGATCTACAATATGATAGGAATCCAATCGCTTTTGACGTCGCATTTTTTTGTAAAGATTTTGTTTTTCCTCAGTTTGATTTTAGCATTTTTATGTAGGCCGGGGCATCGACAGATATTACAGACCTTATTTGTGGCCACATGCTTATTTGCAGCCGACATGGTGGAATATTTTTGTTGTCAATGTGATTAATAATATTATTAGGGTTGGCGCATTATTATATTTGTCCATGATAAAATTAAGTAGTTTACATAACATTATTGTTATATTTAACTGCATTCCTAATCTGCATTCATAATTCAGAATCTTTATATGTATTGTATATGTACATTTATATGTATTATTTTCAATTTGTGTTTATTGTAAATGTAATGTTATATGTTGTCTGTTATCAAATGTTTCACATGCTCCTAACCCCTAGCTCTAGTACTTGGATAGTTTCCCACGAGAAGACCAAAGAATTAAAAACTTTGAAAATATTATTTTAAGAGATTGCTGAAAAAATACTGTAGTAAATATTAGTACTACATACGTGCACAAAGTTGCTATAATTATGCTTTTGTTTATTCATGATATCAATCTACAGGACCTAGTTATACGACTACAGTAAAGTGAAATTAAGCTCAGACACTTTGGAGCAGTTAAGGAGCAATAAATCTGCTACAAATCACCTATTTGCTTCAGCCAATTAAAACAAACTCAAAACTTTGTAAAAACCTCATTCTGCTCCTTGTTTTCTTTTGTTTGCTGGATTTGAAATTCAAATATCTTAAAAACTACACATAATTTGGCTCAAATTTTAAAAGGATAATTGAAACTTTCCAGTTCACAAAATTTCAATAGAGATAGCCAAAATTAAAGAAACAAATATTTTGTTGTTATTTATTTTTGTAATTATTTTTTTGAAGTAGTATTTTAGTGGCTAGACTCCAAAGTCTAAAACATGGTTCTAAAAATGTTCTGTGTAGTTTTTCATGCAAGAAAATACGAATGCACCTTATGCTGAACACTGATTTAGCAACGTTATATTCACAAGGTTCTAAGTGTTAGTAAAATAATAAACAAGGTTTAACCTCAAAAAACAAAACAAAAACCTTCCTGCTATAAAACTGAAAAATTCTTTATGCAATTAATAGACAAAAGATGGCAGAATTTTATACCCTGTATGTATTTTCAAAGTAAAGGGGAAAAAGCATAATCAGAACTACATAAATAATGAAAGCAGAGAGAATCCTTTGTAATCTGAATCTATATTATTTTGTATTCACGGACTTTGAAACACATCCACAACAATAACAACACTAGTCATAACGTATATGTGCAGTTTTTCATGCCAGAAAATATGAATGCACCTTATGCTGAGCAATGTCTTTAAAAATGATTTAGCAACGTTATATTCACAAATAAATTTTTTATAGCACATTTATTTTATTTCTCTTCTCTTTATAAACTCCGCAGCTATAAGGTCCGCGACATATTTTATTTACCGGAAATTTCACTAACTTTTCCTTAGCTCTCAGATCTCAGAAACTCGCATTACATCGTCTTCTTTTGTTTTTAATACAATAGCCGTTTTGTTCTTATCGGAAAGTTTTAGTATGGGAAATTGTAAACTGTATTTATTGTTTTAACCAAGCATGTTCTAAAATAGGATGCATTGTCCTGATGATTGACGTAATGACAGCTTTGATTCCCATAGATGATTTCATTAGTAATAGAGTTTAATCACACCTTACTTTATGGAAAATGTTGTATTGAGCAAATAACTTAATTGCAAATGAAATCAAGGGAAGTTTAATGATAGATGGCATATCTTATTTATTTATTTGTTTTTACAGATATTTAGCTTAGAGTCACTGTCTAGCAATATCAATGTATATTTATTATCAATGTACCCTACTTTATACACTAAATTTGTATAATAGGAAAGCAATTCATGTAAGAAAGAATACTTTAACTTCCATAAAAGGAATATGTTTATACAAAAATCTTCTAAGGATTGTAAGCCCCTAACATTTGTTCTCATCAAAAAAAAGATCAAAATATTTTGTAAATATACTCTAAATTATACTGCCGGCGAGGATTCAATGAGGATTTGTTTTACAAGGAGATAACGACTGTACTATCTGCAACAAAAAGTGATATTTTTGACCATTTCACAAAAAGTCGATTTTTAAAAACAAGTTTAGTATATTGATACACTTTCAGCAATCTTTGTTCTCTATCAATCGTAATTTTTACTATGAAACACTTTGCTGTAATTTAGATTTAAACTTTTATTTTTCTTGTTTTCGTTTCTTTTATATAATCTTTGCTTATAAGATAACTTCAAGCATCATTTTTTAGTAGTTAGCGTTTTTAAAGGGAACCCGTGCACATTAATTTTTATACACATTCGTGATGTCAGCAAAGTTGTTTTTTCCTGGTACCAAGGGATGATCATCACTTTGAGTTTCTAAAAATTTGAAAAAAAAGGCCGAAAATGAAAACTTTAAATACTGATAACTTGAGAACAAGAGCTTTTTGCATGAAAAAATGCATACCGTAAACATCCGACAATAAGCCCAGGGCTTATACATTTTCGTAAGCACTTTTTTGCACTTATACACGAGGGGGGGCTAATACATGGAATGGAATTACTGTTAAGAAAAACTTTATATTTATACCGATAAACAAACAATTTATCATATTTGTTGTTTATACCATCTGTTTTACCATATATTTCATTTATTTCTAATGTTTTTGAGAGCTTATACATGGGAGGGCTTATACACGGGCGGGGCTTATACACGGAAGGAAAGTTGTGTTACCAATTATGGTGGGTTTATACACGGGGGGAGGGGCTTATAGTCGGAGGTTTACGGTATTATGATAATTTTTATTGTTTGAATATTTAACATTCGAATGTTTTAAAGTTCTGAATAAATTCTTTGTTTATAAATATCGACTATGACTATAATCAAGAAAATTATATGGTAAGGAATGGTATGCTTTTGTTACTATCCGCGTTGAAAGCCATTGCGTAGAGAGTTCAGATATTTCGTTCAAGATATCTATTTTTAACCTTATTTACTACCTCTTATATTTTACAGAGTTGATGATAACAAAAG
>JAYJMI010639935.1:0-14669 GCA_036873855.1 Sarsia tubulosa
TACTATACTATACTATACTATACTATACTATACTATACTATACTATACTATACTATACTATACTATACTATACTATAAAACATAAACATTGTGCATAAACATTCTTAATTGTGCATGTTTTTTTAAAATGTGTTTAATGTTATATTTTATTATAGCCTCCGGTTGCACCACCTGCCTTCAGGTTTACACGTTCATGGTATTTTGGGTTGTACTTCTCAGTGATATGGATAACTATAACCTTTATAACAGTTGTTACAGGGTAACTATCAATATTTTTCTCTAAATAAAACATTCTTTCATTTTGTTCAAATTTTTGTAAATTTACAATCTTAATCTTTATCCTTCTAGAGCAAAAATGAATATCCCTGAATGGCTGAATTTAAACCAACTGTTAGCATTGTTGTTATTTTGTGGCATCACACTATCTGGTATGCAAATGGAGTTTCACAAGGTAAGAAAAATATTCTTTAATTGTTTAAGCTAGACTAGACACAGTCTATTCAAAGAACTTCAAAAGCCGTTTGCCTGTTTTTGCCGTTTTCTGTTTTCCACTCTTTTTAAGAAACGGCTTATCAAGTCTAGATTTAAGCTAGTTATTTTAAAAATCCAATAGGTATATCACGAGTTAATTAAATAAACGATTAATTTAAAGTTTTTGCTAATTAATCTTTCCTTCTTTCTTTAAAAACATTGTTAACCTATATAATATATTTGTCAACTTTTCATTTCAGTCAACTTGTTCATTGATGACATTTTTCTTGTATTACTTTGGCCTTGCTGTGTTTGTATGGCACTTCTTAAAAGCTGCGCAGTTCACTGGAGTCTTCGATAAGTTCTTCAAGAAAGAAAGAAATCTTTATGCATTCTATTTGATTCTTGGCTGGGGTAAGAATTTAATTATTTTTTTTGAAAACTGTGTCTACTCTTAAGCCAAGGACAAGTAATGTCTATGTGTCACTTACTCAGGCTTCAAAAATAATGGTGAGATTTCGTGATAGCTTTAAATATAAAACTCAATTCTTTATCCTTATTTTAATTGATGATACTACCATGATCTTATTTAGTTCTTATATTGAATTCTTAATTAGATGGTTGATTATTGGATGATTATTGATGGCTATTTTTCTAAAATCTAAAGAAAACTTATTGTAAAAAAACTTATTGCTATTCATTTAGGCATACCAATGTTTATCGCGGGGATGGCAGGTGGTTCGGAAATGAACGTGCTTAAGAAAACAACAAGGTTTAACATACTTGCTTCTCATTTCCTGTTAAGTTGCTTTTTAAACAAGAAATGACATCAGATAGAATGAAGATTTTAGTGTAAAAAGTTCTGTAAACGAGGATATTAACATGTATGGTTCAGATAAATAGTCTTGGATTTTTATGTTTAAAACGTTTTCCATCGATATCACTTGTACAACATTTTTTTGTAGATTTTTGTTTTAAATCACAGGACGAAATTTTTTTTTTGCCTGCTAAAAGCTAGTAAAAAAGTAAAACGAAATTTATATACTTTTAGCTGTTGGATGGCATTGGTTGGAGGTCCAATATGGGGCTATACGTCCCCAACCTATTTCCTAGTTTTGGTAAGTTCGAAATGATCAATTAAATTCTAAACTTTTTACTTAAATATATATTTATTACCATCTTGTTCAGGACATATGCTTTTTGTATCACCAATTAACTATATATATTTTTTTACCGTTCAGGCAATCTGCTTTTTGTATTATCACGGGCTTCGAAAAACAAAGTCAAGAATGGAAGTATTCAATTATCCAAAGCTAACGTACGTTTTTATATTCATATATATTCTATATAGAGAGAAATGCAGAAATTTATGGCCAAGTGGGATTCGAACCCGCGACCTTATGTCACATTAAGCGAATACCGGACGATTAACTCAATTCCAGATTTCTGCACGAAGGGGAAGGGGAGCCAGTATATACAATACTGTACTGTACAACTATAGTAGCAATCCATGTTTTGTGTTATCAAAACAATATTCTTTCATGAGTCTGAAGTTAGTTTACCCATAACAAATTTCACTTACCGAAACCGCATTTGAATCAGTGCACTTACATATTTTCCACTGCCTAAAGTTATTATTTTGTCACAAGACACTATACCTAGTATACAGTATGCACTTAGCCTTAAATTGGACATAATATTAATTAGCAATCAAATTTTACCTTAGGAAACGAGCTATTCGTGATTTTGTTGTGTTGTTGTGTTTCATCATAACGTGGGCGTGCGGCGTCTTATGTGTACTCAACAAAGAAGACTTTGCACCCCAGTTCTTCTTCTGTGCTTTCCTTTGCTTGACGGTAAGTAATGCATTAAAGTTGTTATATAGTGAAGAGGTAAGTTGATGATTCAAAAGTATATATTTCAAGAGTTACATGACGCCACCAATTGTTTTCTATTCGGAAATTCTTAGATGTCTCTGTAATAGTGAAGAATAATGAAAACGTCTATAAACATCATCTTTGGGAGTTTTTTATTTGCAAGTAAGCGAGTAAGTAAAAAATTTTAACAGAGACAACTACCACGGAGCTTCTTTCAATTACTTAAAAAGCATTACAAAACAATTTGTAACTATGAAATATTTTTTTTGATTATATATCTATACATTTGCTGCTTTAGGTGACGCTGCTTTGTCTATATGCAAGACAGGTGAGATTCTATAGAAATCAATAACGTATACATGGTGTGCTTATGTATGTTGTTTTCATCAAAAGAAGTCCAAAGATGCTGTAACCAAAACTATAACATAGATAGAGTTCTATGTATTGAAAAACACTGTTTGTTTTATTGTACATTCGGATATTGCTATTATTCTTAAAAATGTCAAATATTTTATTCCGGATCGGCCAATGTAGTATTACAAAGATTCGTTTGATACTTTGCTTTAGAAACGTCGAGGTTTTGAAAAGATCTACGACCTTGACGACAATGACTATGGACAGAAACACAAGCGTGGTAAGAACAAGTCTGGCATGTCGGACGAGGAGCTAGCAAGAAAGTATGCGAAGAAATGGAGACGAGTAACGAAGGTTATTATATTTTAGTTATCCAGGATTATCAGCTTACTTATTATTATTATTATTATTCTCATCATATAAAATACTACATAAATATTAAAAAAGTTAAAGTTCATATAGCATGTTATATGGCACACTTCTGATGAAGGTGCTAGAGGCTGAACAAGCAGCTAATAACGTTTGATGATTTTTAAACGATCGATAACCTTGTTAACATCGGATACTGATATGTCGTCACCAAAGAACAAATTCATATCAAGTTTTTCTTTGAAGAAAAGGAACAGCGAACATAATTTGAAAAAACGAAGATATTCAGCTAACTTATATTTACTTTTACATCTTTTTTTTATAGATTTTATTTTTTTCCAAAATTGATCTTAAACAATTTACAAACAAAACTGAAAACTTTAAAGGGTAAAAGTATCTCTGCTAAAACTGTTCTAATTAATACAGATTTTTAATATCATCTAAAATAATTTATTTAAGTAACTTACCAATAACACTTTACCAGTCTTGCAGAACACTATAGAAAATACTGCTGATTAATGTTCTGGATGGGTGAAAAAAGCTTAGCTTTACGATGGGTAAAATAAAATTTGTTAGATTTCTTCATTTTTAAAGCTTCATTTTTATCAAAATTGCTAGAAAGATCAAGAAAAATATTATTTAACAGTAACTCACTTCTACAAACAGTATCTCGCGAGCTAAGAAAGATTCATCGTACAACATTTTCTACATTCGAACAGTTTTCTATATATCTACAGTGAAATTTCAAGATCTACGTTGGAACTCATTTGATGATTGATGAAAGGGGAAACTGAGGCTTAATATAACATTAATATTAATAAGAAATTTAATACATTTAGAACCCTGATATGAGCTTGACTGTAGCTATAGAAGGTTTGAGGGAAGCTCGTTTGTGGGGCTATCGTGACAATCTCGGCATGCAGCAAGCTAACCGGGAGAATAAATGGAATAATCTTTATTCTGATGGCAACGACAACTTGGGATATGACCAAGAATACGATGAAGAAGAAGACGACGATCCTTTAAGAAATTTAGAAGAAATCAAAGGTAGAACTTCGTTTCCCGACGATGTTTTAATACTTTAGTAGCGCACAATCTACAAGCTATAGAATTGTGAAGTCTGAGTATGCTTCATCTCTTAAAACAGTAAATCGCAGTAGTTTATAAATGAGTAGCTTATAGCTGTAACATCTCTAGCACAATTAGTTAAACTTAAACTTTGTTAAAACTTTATCTCGACACTTTAAGAAAAAAATAAAGAAAAAGTACTGTAATATAATCGTTTTATCAGTTTATTCAAAAACTTTGTTATTTTCATAGATAATGAAGAAGATGACAATGAGATTTCGAGTTGTAGTGAAGAAGAATCAACTGATGATGAAAATGATGCAAAGAAAAAAGAAAAAGATGAAAATAAGGATGAAGACGGGAATGAGACAGATGTTGGAAGTCTGGGAGATGAAGAAGAGGAAGATGAGGAGGAGGATGATGCTGAAGGAGGAGGGGATGATGCTGCTCAAGAAGAAAAGGTTTCCGGGAAAGGGGGAGAAAATGAAACTTCCGCAACTGGCGATAACAAACAAGAATCCGGAAAAATAAACAATGAAGAAGGAGACAGCAAAGACCCTTTAGAAACAGATAACGTCGTTGACGATAAAACAAGTGGAAGTAAAGAAACAGAGCAAGAACAAACAACCTAATTCAATATTGTAATAGATAAACGAATACTATAAAATGTTATTCACATTCATATAAGTAAAGCCATCAGTAGAGAAGAGAGGCAATTTGAAACTCTAAATGTACTCTAATTATTTGGTGTTAGACGATCTTACAAACTGTGTATTGTTTAAATATCAGTTTTCCGAATTGCCTGATGTAAATGCCATCATTTGGTTGATGCACTTTACGATAAAAATAAAACGCAGTATCATGTAATTAACATATAATCTCTGGTTCTTCCTTTACAATAAATGTACATTCATAAAAGGAACTTGAGTTTGAAAGAGGAATTTTTACCCAATCAATTCATACGAGATTTATACGTCTGTCCAAGAATGTTCTAAAAGAAGATACATTTATATTGTTCTGTTACTTGCATAATGACTTCTTCGATTCTTGCAGTTGATTTTCTTAGTCAATAGAATTTAACGAAGCCCTACTTTATACATTTAATCTGTATACTAGATCATGAATAGATAAAACAATTAAGGGGTCTATAACATGAGGCGTTCTGGCTGGGTTAACGAGGGTTAACAATGTTTTATCGTAGATGTTAAAAAGCTCTCAGTTGAGATCCCATCCGGGATGAAATTCTCTCATATAATCAACCCCTAAATATAAAATAATACCTTAAAAAGATAATACTTTAACTTCCATTAAAGGAACATTTTATACAAATATCATCTAAAGTTTGTAAGCCCCTAACATTTTCTATAATGTATTCTCATCAAAAAAGATGAAAATGTTTTATAAATGTACTCTAAATTACAATGCTGGGGAGGGTTACAACGATTGATTAACAAGATGATATTGATTAACTTAATATCTTCATTAAAATGCTATTTTCAACGATTTTACAATAAGACGATTTTTAAAATCAAGTTGATACACTTTCAGCAATCTATGTTCTCTATCAATTGGAACTTGAAATTTTACTATGAAACAATTTGCTTAGATTTAAACTTTTGTTTTGCTTGGTTCCGTTTCTTTTTTTAATTTTTGCTTATAAATTAACTCCCTGCATCATTTTTTAGTAGTTAGTGTTTTTAAAAGAATTCAATAAATTTTCTAAAGAACCATTACGTTATTACCGATCCGCTACAGTATAAAACATTCTTGGTTATTCTAACGATACAATAAACTATATACTATGCACTATACTATACACCAAGGACTAGAAAAAGTTTTAATAAAAGACAACTATCAAAAAATCTCAAAGAAATAACTCTTTAATTCATTCAAGAATACTATATATCCAATGCTATTTACTATTATCTGTTCAATATTCTTGATAAAATTTACAATACCTTAGTTTAACGAGTAGTTTTCGGCTTAAGCATTCAATCAACTCATACTGCTATATATACTCATACTCACCTATTTTATTAATACTTTATTATATAAAAATACCATTACCTGGATTCTAAACAGGTTAGGACATATTGTCAAGGTGCTTTATTATTTACAACTAAATAAAAGTGTCTATCATTCATCTTTTGGTCAATGACTTGATCAAAAGTGGTTTATCTGAGGCTGACAAGCGCTTATATTTTTTGCCTGTCCAAATAGGATAAGTCACGTGTTCAATGGTATAATTACATAGATGAACAACACAAAGTTTGAGTATATTCACCGATAAATGTTGTCCAACACAATGATGCTGTGCAATATTTTGATTTCTATAATCTCCACCGAAAGTAAATAAATGTTCCTTTAAACTTGGTTCGGAGATAAATCTTGTCAACACAAAATCATTCGGATTTTTAAAATAGTTGGAACTTCTTTGGCTATGATAGATATTCCCACAAAGAACAGTGTCTTTTGTTATGTAGTACTTTGAAACTTCTGACGTCAACGCAAAATCTTTCGATGCAACGCCAAATATCTTATGTGCAGGTGGATGAAGGCGTAAAGTTTCTAATACAAAACCTTCTATGTAAGTTAGTTTTTCAAGATGTTTATCTGGTACTGGAGTAGCTAAGAACTCCTTTGATTCATTTAACAGTTTCTCTTTATCGCTCGTTTGCAGCTTTATCATGTATGCAATACAAGACAACAGGGAGCTTGATAATGCTCCTAATGCATTGAACCTAAATGACAATATAGCAAAACCTTATATTTCAGTAACCCTTTATTTTACCTTTGAATTAAAATGATCTCAATGTTCTTCCCTTAACACCATAAAAGGTCATGTTGGGTAGATTTTAGTCAGATATTTTTCAGTTATCAAGAGTATAAAAAAAACTTAAGGACTTCTTTTAATTTGTTGAGATAAAAAGAAGTTAACTGATCTGGGTTTTTCCTTTTTCTTAAATAAAGAACAAAGAATGAGAGAAGAAGGAGCTTCTTACGCAGACATAAAGAGCATTTCTTTTGCGAGTTCAATATCTTTCATCGAGTTAGCAGCGGTTTGTTTTAGCAACTTGAAGTAGAGTGATTCTTGAATTTCGGCTATCAATCGTTCGGAAGCTGTGTGTACTTCGTCACTTACTCTTGGTTTGTAGATCTTCTTAACTAACGTGTTTGCTAGCCATAGTTTCATACTAGGGAAATGAAGATTCTTACCAAGTAGAATACTACATATAATATTGTTCATACAGCACGTTGCGATATCTTCAAAATCAAAATTTATACTACAGTTGTCTGACAATGCTTTCAATTCGATAGCAATAATATCACTTAGTTTTGAAATTGTAAACTGGTTCTGTATAACATTTACGTACTCTTGAAAGATAAGTTTTGTTTTGTCGTGTATAGGGTTATTTTGGAAGATTATTGGTTTGTAGTTATCCAAAACTCCTTTGTTATAGACTTGAAAACCAAAAGCTTCTTCTTTGCATATTAAATTTCTTTGAAACAGACAACGTATACTTTTACTGTCAAACAACATAATTCTTGTTCCAGCCATGTTCAGTTTAAACACTGTGGAATTAGCTTCCATCATTTTCTTAGCAAGAAAATGATGTCCCTCAAGTAATATTCGAACCATGTTAACATAGGTATACCCAGCTTTACCAGGTATATTATGGACCAGTGCACATGTACAGTTGTCTTTATAACATCGAGTTAATATTTCACATTCTGATTTTATGTCGACAATGATTTTTTTTTCTGAAATTTTATCTGTTGCGTTGTTTTTGTTTGTATCAGTTTGTTTGATATCACTTTTGTTGACTTCTGGAGAAGAGAGGCTTTGAACTTCAATCAACATTGGTGTACCTATTCTCTTCTTAGGTTGACAACAAGTAAGATCATCCATTTTCTATCCGGTTTTTACTAACGTATTCCATTCATCTTAATTTGCTCGTACTTTTAATATTATTATTTTCGTGATAACAACAAGTCGATCTAAAATAATATCAATACATAGTAAATTACTAAAAGCAAATATTTAATAAGTTTTTGAATAACTGTTAGTATATGAAGAAATTCTATAATGCATAGAAAAATCGAATCCTTTTTTACCGATAGTTTCTATTATACTGTGATAAAACAAAGCAAATATCCTATTGCACGATATACATTAAACAAAAAATAAATGCTGTTTCAATAGATCTTGTATTGAGTAATCAACATTGATGCATCAAGGTATATAGGAAGGAGACATCTTTTAAAATATCTTTAATTTAACGATCCAAAATTTAATGCTCGCCCCATCAAATAACTAAGTGAAAAATTTGCAAAGTTGGCTCTAGGCTCAAGTAATTTCTAATATTGATGCCTAGATAAAACTTGTTGTAAAACGATTTCTATAGTAGTTTCATCATAGTTTCATTTACCGTAGACAAAGAAAAGCATAGTCTTTCGGATGGTTTTTGTTCTAATAAGTTTCATCAAAAATTAACAAAGCTATGAGGTATTTTGTTTTGGTCATCAAAGGAGAAAATATTGTGGTTAAAGTGCAGCCTAAATTGCTTTCATAAAGCATCGTGCAAACACTTAAAAGGGAAAACTAAAGGATACTTTAGAGTATTACAAGTTCAAAAAGTTTAGCGACCGAGGCACGGATGAGAACAAAGAGATAAGTCTCCTTCTCTTAAATTATAGCTTCATGATTAATGTAACCAGCTTTTTATATTTGATAGAGTTGCCATTTAAAATGATTAAAAGAATTCAATTGATACAAAAAATTTATATAAATCAGAAATATAATCAAAAGGTTTAGAACGATTAAAGACACCTTATTTCTAAATACAGAATTTTTTCACTGAAAGAAGAAATAACTAGAAACATACATTCAAACTGTTCATCCTAAAACCTAGAAATGCATCCAGGAGCAGTTTAAAAATCAGATTTCATACGGAATATGTGTGGACAACACTGTGTACTTGCGTGTTAAAACAATATATAATGTTCTACGTTACACAATGGCTTCTCTTGAGTTTAAAACTATCCTCTAGTTCATATATTATATTATATTATACTTATATTATATAGTTCTTCAATCTTCCAATTAAGCCATTAAAAACATGCAGTGAACTGCACATACACTTTTGTGGACAACACTGTGTACTTGCGTGTTAAAACAATATATAATGTTCTACGTTACACAATGGCTTCTCTTGAGTTTAAAACTATCCTCTAGTTCATATATTATATTATATTATACTTATATTATATAGTTCTTCAATCTTCCAATTAAGCCATTAAAAACATGCAGTGAACTGCACATACACTTTTTGAAATAATCTTCTTTCTCAAAACTCATTTAATTAAAGCCACGCAATAATAAGGGAAAAAAACACCCCAAATTTTTATTCAATTTATAATGTTACTTTTTATTTCAAGTGTAGTAAGAGCTTCAATCTTAAAATATAATTAAGTTTCTATGGCAACGTAAACATGTTAAAAATTTCAAAACAACAAGTAAGGAAATTACTTAATAACTATATCATCTTATTCTATGCACACAAGTAGATATTTGAAACCTCGTTCCTAAAGAAAGGTCTTATAAAATATGCTGGGAACGAAATTGCTTATTTGTATATATAATAATTCCTTTAACCAAGGATTAACTCCTTGTATTATCATTTTTCAGATAATAATCAAGTGGGCTTCGGTGGTTGCAAATATCATTATAAAAAAGTTTTAACAATTGATAAAATAAAGACTTTAATGAAATAAATTATCTCTGAATTTTAAAATCAACTTTACTCATAATATTTTCTTAATAGTTTTATTTCAATATACTGGTTTCTCATAATCTGCAGGGGTGGACCTAAAATATTTTTATGAGCAGTCAAATTTTTGTTATGTTTACTCGTGTAAAGTATGCAGGGAATAGACTACGAATGTAGACCATCTACATGGTCTATGCACATTCGCAAGAAAAGCCATCCAATATAAAGACTGGTAACAAGTATCTTTTACCGAGAATTTTTGTTTTAATAATAAGAAAGACCGTAAACTCTAGGCCTAATGCGCATGCGTTTCGTAAACTCTGAAACGGCTTCTGAAAATTCAGAAATGAATATTGTGCGAATGTTCAAGGGTCTATATCGTAGGCTAGCTAGGAAGTGCTGTCTATATATAAAGCATTATTTTTCGCACGTTTTTGGGGTAGTCATCTTGACTAGGTCGACGATCCCTTGATCCGCCACTGACTGTTGGTTTAACGTTCTCATTTTTACTTTTAGTCTCAAGCACCTCAAATTTTAAAGATTTTATCATTACACAAATTTTAGTACTAAATAACATGCTAGATTCGCTGTAACTGCGAAAAATAAATTCCAGTCTCTTTACATCGAAACGCACCACAAATCCCGAAGCTGTCATTAAAAAAATTACCCTCGAGTAATTTTGACTACTAAAATACAAAATAATATACTTCATAAACGCTAAAGGTTGATTTCAATTACCACCTTTTTTAAAGGGAACCAGATGGGAGCAGAAAAAGGTAACGGTACAGACAGGAAAGATTGATTTCCACTAAAAAAGTCGTTAAGATATACGTACTTTTCTATCAGGGAAAAAATATTAACAGTTTCTAATTGTTTATAAACGATGCATAGATAGATGTTATATTTTCATTGGCAACTTTTTACCGGGACATATGGCAAGGAATAATAGCATCGTGGGACATCAAAAATAATGAAATGCGCATGCTCACGTGAGTTCCCTTACCGTTCCCTTTAGAAAAAATGGTAGTGGAAAACAACCTTAAATCTTCGATCAATAATTTTTGCTAAAGCAAAATCTGAAAGAGAACGTTTAAACGTTTCAAAGTGCAAGAAAAAGAGCATGAAACAAAATAAACTTTCAAACAATATAAAAGTTTATTTGTCAACAATTTAATGTAAACCTAAATTTCATAACATCTCTGAGAGTCCATTGTTACGAAAAGGTTTTGGATAACCTTGAAATTAACCGTAACAAAATAAACGAATCGTAACGACAATAACAAGCTATAAAAAGCTTTAACACACTATGATCGGTCATAACATAATATATAATGAATCAACTCAGACGAGAATCATCAAAATTATCACTTACCCAAAAGTACCCAGACTAGAAAAAACTATGGCCGAAAGATTGTTATGTTTTAATAAATAATAGGTATAGTTGGACAGTATTCGGTCTTAAGGCATGTAAACTGAATTAAATTAAAGAAATAATAATAAATATGTAGAAAAAGTCTAAACTTGTAAAGAACTACATTTATTATGGCGCCCTTTATAGAGTGTTGTTTTCACCTTTACCTAGTGGATATTTTAATGGATGAGTCTACTTTCCTTATAGCACGAGCCACAGACACGAAAACAGGTTTTTTAGTTTTACCGTTTTACCGTTTTAAGGCGCGTAGTTTGTACTCAGGCTAACTTTCTTAGGCTTTACCTTTCGAAACTTTGCCTCGAAGTTAGAAATCGGAATTGAAATAACTTTGCTATTTCAGCAAAAATAATAAGAAGCGCGTTAAGCTTCTTGTTTACAGTGGATATCATCATAGGATATAGATAGCCTAATATTTGTCCTTGGTCAATGCAATTTAGAACGTTTAAGTTTAGTTCAGTTTTTTGAATTGTTTTTGTCTCAAATAAACTATTCGTAGACTAATCTATTCAAAAAGATTATTAATCCAAGTTAATCCAAGTTTAATCCAAGATGATAAAATGGCGAACTAATACTCCGTATGGGTTTTCTACACTACTTAAACTCTCTATAAATAAATACTTTATCATACATCTATGCCAGTCTTCTGATAATGATTTGATTAGACTACTTTAGTTTGGTAAAGATTTTTGTGATCGCAAAGTATATATAGCTCGTGATCAGAATTACTGAAAACTAATTAACCCCTTATTTACGAATTGCACATGCTATTTTTCAGAGTATAGTTGATTTTTTTTCTAGGAACGAAGTTGGCTATTAATTTCAATCGTTTAGTTATGGTTCTTTATGGATGGGTTTGGTTCAATTTGTTACATTTTGGGTCGTTATGACTTTTAATCCTTATGGCTTTAGTTTTTATCCAAATCTACTGAAACCAGACTAAACCCATACAAATGGACCTGGAACCAGCCATTACTGTCCAAAACCACCAAAATCTATCGACAAATCATTATTTCATTATATCTAACGACTCCAGAAAAACTATTGAAACCAGCCAAAGTTGAAATCAAGACCTACCAAAAACATTTAAAAATTTGACGTTTACGTTCACGGAAAGACTATATCCAACCAAAACAACTTTAGCTATGCAAATTTGTTTTTATTTCTTTAATGCTTTTAGTAAGTTGATTCATTCATTTTCTATCGAAAGCATTGTTGAGAAATTAGTTTTCAAAAAAATGAAATTGTTTTTATTTCCAAGCCAAGCAAATTATATCTGATTGTATACCTAATGTTTTAGGCACAAATGGGTAATGATTAAGGTTGGGATTAAAAAAAATAAGAATTAATTAAAAACAATTATTAGTGTTCGCCCTATATTCAAACAAAGCACTATTTTGATGAATCTTATTGTTGCTCCTTTACAAATATTTGTCTCGCTCTCTATTTTCCTCCCTAATAGTTTTCCGCCAGTGCTTTTATCTAAAACACTGTTACCAATATTTATAGACCAAATATTTTTATTATTTAGAAGAAGATAAATCTTTTGGAATTAACTTTCATTGAGTATTTTTAAAACCGTTTGGTACAGTTTTTCTATTGAATCAATTATTTGGCAAACATATGGAGTATTGTCGTCGGCATAGCTGACAATATAAAAAATCAGTTGACCCTGAATTGGTCCCTGTTGAACAAACACCAAATATTTCCTCTAACGAACTGTATGAATTACTAGCTTCTTTTCTACTCAGTAGATTGAATCCACATGGGATAAAGAAGCTACACGTGAGCCTATGCAATAAATAAGAAAAATGTTAAAAATTAAAATTAACCATGATCTAAGGGAGTGTTTATATGGAGAAAAGGTATCCCGGTTAAACGAGGCCCTTGGTTTACCGGGATGAGTTTTCAGAGCTGTTTATATGATAATATTCACCTCGATTAGTCGAGACAATATATTTGCACGTGTTTTTTTATGATTTCGTAAGTAACTATAAAATTGATAAGTTAAAAAAGAACAATTAACTTAAAAGATGATTATAATCAACAATAACTGATTGGTTAAAAAACATTAATCAACCCGTTTGATAGAGGAGTTTTAAAAAATAATGTTTATATGAGAAATAATACCCCACCAAACCAAGATCTCGCCTTTAATCAAACGAGATCTCGTTTAACCGGGATACTTTTTATCATATAAAAGCAAATCTTTTTAGTAATGGAAAACCAATATATGGCGAGATTTCGATAAAACTAGAGCCTCGTTTTACCGAGACGTTTTTCTTCATATAAACACCCCCTAAGTAAAAATACGAAAATCTATAACCAAGCCATAACATATAAAACACTGAATTCATATAATACGAATAACATTTTAAATGTGAAATCAAATTCTAATTGGAAATTCTAAAATGAAATCATTTGCAATAGCAGATAAGTAATAGAATCACGGCTTGCTGTTTTGTAAAAACCATGTCAGTATAATATAATAACAGTATAACAACTCAATGATTTGATGATATTAAACACCCACGCCGTTGCATTTAGCATCCACGATGATTGAATAAAAAAAATATAGTAATGATCAAAAAAATTAAAATTATTAATTCTATAGATACGCCTTGGTTAAACATAAATTAGTTTTAGAGAGTTACTAACCAATCTCTATTACATGCTAAGAAAAGCCTATAAAATACTGCTTCTTTTCATTGATCTCTTTTATTAAAATAAATAGATGGCGTCATTGATACTTATCTTTTATAAAGTCTTAGATTGATTTAAGTAGTTTTTAATTGGCTTTTAACTGGTTTTATCAGGTTCTATTTCTTCTCTCTCACTTTATGAAACTACACGTAATAAGTCAAATAACCTTAACTATTTGTTGCAAAAATCCTGTTTTAGGTATCCAATGACTTATTTCTTCAACGTTATTCGATTGATGATTTTTGCAATTCTATTGATAATAACCATGATACGACATTACTAAAGGTTCACTTAATACCAAGTTGATGACTTGAGTTCTAAAGTTATTGCAAAGTTATTAAAGGGGCTTAATAATCAAAAGTGAAAGACTTCCAAATTTCCAAAAGACTTCCAAACTACATGTAAACACACAGTTTCAGTAGTGATTAATTATTTTGGCCAAAACACGTGAGTAAGATCCTTTAACAACTTAGCACTCAGGTTCCAGCACTATACATAATAAAAATAAAAGTTTAAGTACTTGAATACTCCTTTAATTTGGATGTTTTGCAGAAAAACATCTTACAACAAGATAGAAAAAATTCATCACAAAACTCTCAAGGTTATCTATAAAAGTGATGATTTATA
>JAYJMI010641046.1:1816-14659 GCA_036873855.1 Sarsia tubulosa
AACTCTTTCAGAAACTATAGATACTTACTGTTCTTTCGTATGGCTTTGTTTATGTTTATACACTTTAAAAAAAAATACATATTTTTTTTAAAAAAAGACTTAACCCAATTCTAAGGTTTTTTCATACTTTAGAGGGGAGGGGGGAGGGGAGGTAAATCTAGGTAAATCTAAAGCCTGTTTCACTAGTCCAAAGGCCATATAACTTTGCATGATTACCAACAAGCATTTAAAATTTTATGTTATGTAAGAAAAAATTGAGATTTGCTTAAAAATTGCTGACGTCGGCACTTTTTCTATTCCAAGTTGGCAAAATCTCGAAAATTACTAAATGTAAAAATAATGAAGGCAAAAATGGTTTTAATTATTGAATCCGAATGATAATATATGTCTTAAAACAAATAAAACTCTACTTTAATAATGATATCTATATTTTAAGCTTAAAAACAAAAACATTATTCTTCATACCATATCCAAGGATGTAATAGAACACCACGAAATGTTGTTTGTTTTTTATTACAACTTGTAGCATCAGCATAATATTAATTCCCTCGGCCATCATCCACGAATAAGTTGAAAATTTTGTAACATAAGCCAAGTATATCATAATCATGCAACCAATCTATTCAGATTTAAACGATAGAGAGTAGAGATAAAAAATGAGTTTTCTAAAAGAGAAGGATTTTTACAATAAAATGTTGCATTATGGACGTAATTTACCCCACGCATATATGCTGCCTATGCCAAAAAAAATAGCAAAAAAAACACGAACTATCGTCGCTCCATAATTGGTTTATATCTAACAACGACGTCCAGTGAAAAATGTACTAAAAACGTTTATTGTCAAATATATTTAATAATCGATATATAAAATAATTTCTTGCTAATCTATTTTTTGAAAGAAGAGATTTTCTAATTTTTATTTCTTATTTTGAAAAAGTATTTTTTAAAATAAGTGTTTTTTTCACTAATTCTAAGAATTTTGAAATATATAAAAAATGTTGTTGATTCATTTATTTTTTATACCTCAAATTTAGTCTGAAAGTTATTGTTCAATATTTAGCAAATCTACTTTGTCGAAGTCGACTAGGTTTTTTTATAAGTAATAATTTATTTCGTGTGCAAGTTCAAAACGTCTAGAAAACTGACTAAAAAAAACTGAGGTGTCTTGTTGTATAAATAGCTAGTCATAAATCCAAATTATTTTGATTTTGTTGTATGAACATACTATCGTAAGGTAATTAAATGGTATAAAAAATTTAGTGAAATTAAGTGAAAAAAAAGGACAGAAATTTCTCTATGTTTTTCTTACTATCAAGACACACTTTCCAATTGTATGTAGCTTAATAGAATGTACAAACCAAATATTTTATAGATAAAAAGATAAACACAAAAAATTGAAATGCTATCTAAGCCATCTTACGAAATTTGTAATCAGCATAAAAACTACTATGGTCACATCATGATAGAGCCACTGGAGAGAAACTCCAAACCTAAGTATTATTTAGGTAAGCTCGGGCAGAGAAGGGGGACAGCTTTAGTACTGACATAAAATATTCTGATAATTTGATAATGTAATGACTGTTTATCTTTCAAAGTATTTACCTTGTGCTTTGTAAAGTATTTACCTTGTTTTTTATCTTTCAAAGTATTTACCTTGTGCTTTGTAAAATCAATCAGGATAGGTAAAAGTCGCAATAAGAAAGCCATTCCATATATGCCCATTAAATTGGTGTGTAAATGTAATGTAGTTTTTTCATGTTTTGATCTATAACAAAAAAAAATTAAAAATAATGTTTCTTATATTTCCGCAGAGAATAAAATTAAGCGTGAAAGGTTTGACAGCTTGCTGTTCCTAATTGATGGTGCAACCCCTGAAAACATTCACTTTATAAAAAGGAAAACTTAGGTCAAAAAATGATTTTCGTTATTATTTATTTTTATTGTTCTACCTCCAAAATTATTATTTTCTTTATGATTTTCATCGGGGAGAACACGTCATAATAAGTCGTAAAACTGACAAATCAAAGAAGACGTCAAAAGATGCGTTGCTCTCACTAAAGAAAGTTACATATAGTTGTATGAATGCATTTAACATTTTGTGAAAGTTTTATAAAGATTGAATAATTATACAAAAAGTTATGACCATTCGTATTCTTAAAACCATGTGGAAACCATATTTGTATTCTTAAAACCATGTGGAAACCATGTTTGAACAAGCAAGGTATAGTTTAAGATCTGATTGGTCAACAGGGCTAAAACTTTGTCAAAAGGTATTAAGTGTTTCTCAACATAATTATGAAGTAAATTAGAAAACAAACATCAGCAGCATAAATTTGACGAAGCATACGAACAACCGTATAAAGCAGGCCTAAACTTTTATAGAACAAGTAATTTTTTGAATGTTATTTAATGTAATAATTCCAAACCATTAGACACTTACGGATAAAAGATATATGAAATCACTCCAAACATCAAACAAAGAAACGATATTGAAGTCAAAACCATATCTATCACAAACAAAACTGCAGTTGGTTTGCTACTTGTATTTGATGCATCTGCCAAGCTTGTAAACTAAATAACAATATATTTGAATCATTGATATTTTACCATGGAGATTTACCAGTTTATATTGAAATAGAGTCGAAAACAAATTATGATACATACGGTATTCTTTTGAATTTTATAAAAGGCACCTCGAATCTAAAACAAAACATAGTGTCTTAAGATAAAACATCAAATCATTGCATCGTAATATAAAATAATCCTTTACCAGGTTTTAACTGGCGATTAAATTATAAATTACTTATAGGGAGGCTAGAATGTAAAAAATGGATGTCATATAAACAACACTCCCGGTATCAGCTGATTACAACGAAAAACAAAACACAATGTAAAGATTGCAATGTTTAAGATAACGCATCTATTTATAATTATACTCACGATTTTACCTAAGCTACATTGATTATTATTATATGTTGCACAGTTTGTGCCAGCCCATACAAAAAGTCCTAATTGCTTTTATAGCCTGCAGAACTGCCTTAATCACCGTTTTTATAATATTGTAAATAATACTTCACATCCAGAATATCCAAAAAATTCGCGCGTTTGAAAGTTTCCTCAAAAATGTTTGAAGCCAGCCTCGAGAACAAGTATATTTCGTATTTCTAGCTGCTTTATATCATATTTCCGGCTTCTTTTCCGAACACAAAACATCAATGCAAAAAAAAGGAGAAAGGTAGTGTGGCGGTAGAGCTAATTTGGCATGTCATTTATACATCATATAATAACTTTTTGCTGTGTTTAGTTTCGTGTTTAGAGTAAAAATGTAAACTATAGAACAAAATTTCAACATCTAATTAAAACGTGTATGTATTGAGGATACAACAAAATTATCTTTATATTAAATATTTCTTATTCGATATTAGCGGGATACTAGTTAAATCGACCAACTTATTGAATGATATTGTTGGATAGCAGTATTTTTAAATTATTTTATACTACTCTAGTTTTTGGAATATCACGTGGTATAAGTTTGGTTTTGTTATATGTAAATGACGATGAGGCATGTACAGAGCCTAATTTAATTCTCATTTTTATATCTTGTAAAGTTCCTTATACAGTGCCTTTATCGATTTGTCGAGCCGTTTATTTAAATTGTAGTGTCATTTTTAAATTATTACCAAAAAATCATAAAATGTTGGGATAATTTGGTCTTCATCAGTCATTTTTTGCTTAAATTTTTTTTTTGATGTATGAATCGATAAAGGCACGTAAAATGGTTAGTAAAATGCAACTTATTAAACTATAAAATTAAAAATATTGATTTTCCCTATACGATGAAATTTAAAAAAAGCATTTTACAATTAACGGCTAGATCGGTATAAATTCAAAATTTTCAAAAAATGTAAATATTTTGTAATGTTATAAACATTTATTTATACAGAAACCAAAAAAATGCTAATATGTTGTTTTGAAATCATAAAAGTAGACAAACAATTAGAGGATCCGGAAATTCACAAAATATGTCAGTTAGTCTTAACTACGTTAAGTAAGTGTTAACCCTATCTGAAGGTCTTTCAGAAGCACATTTTATCCGGGGGGAGGTGCAAAAATACTATACCACCATAACTTCTTTAAAAAAAGTCATATAGTCATAACATTTTGCCAGGTAGTAGGTAGTAGTGAAACAATTTCAAAACTAGGAAAAAAAATAATTGATCACACCCAAAAATGTGGTCGTCATCATATCATAAATGACGCCATTATTTCCATAAACACCGACGAAAATTTTGCCATCAAATCCAACGATATAGGTTTTAAATGAAATGAAATTAAAAAGTCGAAAAACGTTACATAAATAACATCATAAAAATATTATAGTCTTATTATTTATCCTTATTTATTAATGGCGAAACTATTCAATCCTTTACATAAAAGTTTTAACATAAAAAAGTTAAAGGAAAAAAAATTTGACGAAAAAAAAAAATTGAAAAATATACTCCACCTGATGAAAGTGGGAGTGGTCAGTAATAACGTCATAGTACTTTGAAAAAAAGTTACGCGAATCTGTTTGAAATAGGGACAAAATTAGACTGCGAAATGTTGTTTTCAAGTTTTTCACGAAAAATACCAGGGTATGGCATTTCTGCCCACCCTCAGATAAAATATAAAATAGGGTTAAAACATGACAATGGTAGTAAAACTTGATTCTATCAATGTAAACTCGCTGTCTCTGTATTTCTCTCAAAATTGGGATGACAGAGAACGGTGAAAAATAAAACCATCTTATTGTCTTCTTTAACAGCCAAATTGTATCATAAAACCAAAGTCTTGTCATAGTTAGATGGTAAAGCCAGACTTTTTTTCCAATTAAAGAGTTATGAAACTATGCATTAATGTTTAGTCTAAAAGTTAGCTTTTAGTAGACTAATTATAGTCTTTGTTGGTAGAAGAAAAATTTGCGAAAATTGAAGGAAAAAGCAAAGACTAAGAAAAAACAAAAATATTTTATAAAATGAGTAGTTACTTATTTTATAACGGTTTTTATCTTTGTAGTACTTAATGATTTTTTTATAAATGTTAATAGAGCCTGTTATAGCACTACCGACTTCCCAGTGATTAAATTTTATTTTAGCTTATTTACAGTTTTCTAAAAGTCCAGGTCCATACATGAGCTATAAATGAAGTTTATGCTTGCAAAATAAAGTGAGGATAGTTTTATTTTTAACCTTATTATTCTTATCCTGATTGCTAATTGCTTAGTCAGTGTTGTCTCAGGATATATAAGATATATCAAAACCAGGAACTGGAGCAACATTTGGATACCATGTCTAAAAATTTTAATGTTATTCGTCATGTTTAGTTTCTTTTATGAAAGTTAAGTACCATCAGAGATGAAATTCTAAAACTGAAGAGTAATACATTTATTTACCATCCGCCATTATGGATTTTTAAACTTTTAAGTTTAAAATTTTCTGAAAAAACGAATACGATATTTAAAATCCTTGTCAAAAAATAGGACTAGTCTAAAATTTCATTACTTTTTACCAATCAGATTAAAAGTTACAATTTGCAATTTTGCATAGGAATAGGAAATGCTTTTACCCCTCTAAATACCGTTTTGTATATTTCTATAACGTTTTTTCCTGTCGTCAAAAATTAATGAAATTTTTCATATGAACTTATTTTTGGCGAATGTTTTATTTATTTTTTATATAAAGTACTAATAAAAAAGTTCAAAATGGCGGATCTTTACCGTAAATAGATGTATTAGCTACACACGTTGTACTTTCTCCTCTTTATATAGAATCTTTTTGGAAAAACCGGACTTGATTTTTTGCTCTATAGAGAAATAGCATTTACCAGTCCAAATCTAGACAGGCAAAAAATTCAACTGTAAAAACTTTTTGAATTTTTTCCAATTTTCTAAAAACTTTTGTTGTTAAGTTTTGGTAACAAATGGCTGTCATTTAAATATAAAACAAATATACAGAAGGTTGTTGTAAAAAAAATCTCACAAAGTCTTTAGAAATAATGGAAAAAAACATGACCCTGATTGTGGGTTCAAAATTAACCGACATTTGTTTATCATTTTATATTTTCCCGCTTCAATTTTTTGATTTATAAACTCTAATACTAAAACTGCTGATATAAGTTTAGCACCAATACCAAAAGTCGAACTTGCAGTTTTTCTCGGAATTTTGATCCCGTGATCATTATGTAATCATTTTCGCGAGCATTATGTGACGTAAGAAAATAGTCCTCAAGTCTATCCCCAAACATTTCCAAGCAAACTTTCCAACAGTCAAGTTTTTTGACAGCTTTGATAAAGTAAAGTATTTTTTCGATAATAAAATACCCGGCAATTAGACACTAGTAAAATCAGTTAGGACTCTTTGTTAAATAAAGAACAGACTGACTGTTTATATACACTAAACCCTTACGTCTTCTATCATTTGATCTGATATTTCCAGAGGTTGATAAAGTCTTGAATAAGATTTTGCATTAGAAGCTGTTTTGGCTCTGTAAGGTAGAGAACTAAAACGAAAAAACATAAAAATTTACAAAATGTGATGTTGATATATTGCCTTGTTTATATTCCTTATATTACTTTTCCTAGATTTTACAAACTTCAATACTTTTAAGATTTTACAGATAAACTTATAACTCTAGTTAAAGTTAGTTAAAGTTACTTATGCTCCTAGTTTTCAACAAACTTTATCCTATATATAATTTTCTCAATAGAAAGTAAGGGCACAATTAGCGTGAGCCACAGACACGAAAACCGGGTTTTCTATAGTCTGTGAAAAGATGAATATATCATAATTATTCGTGACGTGATTTTCAGCTCAATGTTTTTAAAGTTATTTTATTTTTACTGTCTTGCCAAACTTTCCAAACCGTATCTTTCTATAGCTAGCTTTTCTACAACTAATCTGAAAGTTCGAAAATCTTTCTACAAAAGAAAACATTTGACTGTGTATTTAATACAGTAAATCAAAATGGGAAACTTCGAAAACAATAACAAAACATTTCCACTTTGAAAATGGAACAAAACAAAAGACTAAAGAATACAATGTTTTAAAGAATAATATTATTTAATGTATTATTTTTTTCATTTCATTTTTGCATCACATTTTCTGTATTGATATAACTTAAACTGCTTTTTAATATATTTCTTTATGATTTGTTACGTTTATGTAGGTCCTGGAAAACAAAGATTTCTCTTCTTCTCGCCCTAAACTTATCTATAAGAAATATGAACTGTATTCGAGGTTGAGTTTCCTTTCGCCTGCGATTCGAATGACCTAAATTATGCGTAGTTATGCACAATCAAGGTCATAAATTGCGTAGACTTTTAACATTTTCACCATAAGCGTTTTATATCGATTTATTCATTAATAAGAATGAAAACGATTGACTCGGACAGTTGGCGAGTTAGACCTAAGACTTATCTAGGAATCAAGTGAAAAAAACGTAACCACTTGGGACAGGTAACTAGTGCCCATGCTCCAGCAGGAAATTCCCAACTTTTCAATTAAAAGCGAAAAACCTTATAAATTAGCTATAAAAAATCTTTCTGAAAAGGCGATTTTTGCTGCAATTACCCATTTGTCTAAAATATTTTGACCATGATTGCAAACTATGACGCGAAAATAATTGAATTGGTTTTCATTTTTGGAAACCATTGGACGGCTTTATCGAGTTCAGCCCACAGACTCTACGAAAACCGTTTTACGGTGGGTAGAGTTTTACTCAGGCTAGGACACAATGTGCTAAATAACCTATTCTGAAGCTTATAGATAAGCCCTCAGCAGCACAGGTTACATACATAATATGGAATAGACGGATTTAAAAATTGATTTCTTTTGTCTTGATCACGTGATTAAAAGGGGCCCAAAAAATTTCAAATGTCACACAGAAGAAGCCACGCTTTACAATGGGAAGCGTGGAAAAATATAAATATCTAAAGTTCTAGGAAATATTTGGTCTTGGAAGAAGCTTTTTTTTTATTAAAATATAAAACATAATAAATTTCAGAATTTTTATAGCTATATTTCGATAGGCTGTCACCTAACCTCAGCATCTTTCTGCCTGACATATCGTCATAACTCAGTCGAACACGTGATGTAAACATGAAAGTCTGTCTATAAGTACAGTATATACCTTTAACAGTTCGGTATACTAGACAAAAACAAAACTCTATTGTGAACTTCAGTTAACACAGACTATATAGAGAACTATGAATCTAACTGGACAACATATAATAAAGACTTGGATAAAACATTTATATTTTGGTATCACTTCAACATTTTTTTTGTTTTTCATAATACTAGGAAAGTTAGTTATCAAATAGTTATTCCATGAGTATCAACTATAATGATTTATTTGATGTTTTCTTGATTGAACAACAAACAGTCTAAGACCACATTTCCTGATAGGACCAAGGCTGATGCTACCTACTTGGGTCCTTTTGAAGTTTTTACTGTGAGGCTCCCATTTGATCGAAGTCTTAGTTTGGAATATTTTATAGAAAACAACACCAAGCTCACTCAGTTCTGCATTTTAGTCTCTAAGTTTCTAGATTACAGTTTCAAGCACTACATCCTGCACGTATTTCCTTTTGGATGCCTGTTAATCACACTATTAATTTGTAGTTGTTGATAAAGTCTTACTGTTTATCAAAAATACCTCTTCCTTTATTTCTTGTCTAAATTGAATGATCCAGTTAACTATGAATATTTATTTGTTTTATTTCTGATATCGAGAATGTAGTTCAAAGTAGAACGGTATATATTGTCTACAAATAAGTTAAAATCTTGCCATTTTCTTCCTAACTAGTAGTTTGGTTCCTTGTTTTGCTGTTGTTGATATAATTTTTTACTGTATTTGTACTGTAAGGTACTGCACTTACTATGAACATCTCACTCTCATTTTTTATGGTTTAGTTTAAACAAAGTTTGCTGAATATTAGTGTTTAATTTTATTGTTGCTTTCAAAAGATTTGAAGAGTGCCTTTTAGGACAAGAAAAACATCAAATTAAAAAACGAAAGTGAAATAAAAAATTTCAAAACAATAACACAAGAAACTATTCCACATCGAAATTTTAATTTATTCAACTTTTACTCTAAAGTTAGTCCTCCGAGCGGGCAGTCACACAAGAAAATTTATTAAAATATTTTTTGCCGTGGCGAGTATTTTTTGCGAGTTTCTGAATGGCTTTTGGTTTAACTAAACTGTTATGTTTGATAGATCTTTTGAATAAAAATAATAGCAAAAAAAAAACCTCAAATTTTGAGATGATGTACATAAATACCTTAATTCAGCTGAAGCAGAATAATTGAATTTTATATGAAAAAGAAAGTGGTGGTGGATAAAACTTAAATTGATTTTAATTTTCGGATTGATAAAACTAGTAGCACTGCTTTTCTCGAAAGAGGCATACCTTCTTGCCTATTACTAATATTGACTAATAATATAGTTTAATATTCTTTAATGATGTCCAACATCATGTAAGAGTTGTATAAGATATAAATTGGATAATAATAACTTCTTTTTATAGAGATAAACTCTTCTACATATATTTATTTTTCGCAATATTTCGAAGGTGTTAGACCCTTCGTCTTCAGGCTACAATTGAAGTTAACGTTCAACTGACGTTTGTGACATCAGTCCGAGCATTGCTATGGCTTCTTCTTATACTTTGAAACAACGGTTTCCATAACCTCGTTGTCACGTACTGGCCATCGTCAAGATTTAAACCTCCGTCGGATGGAGAACATTTGTTATATTGGATTTCGAGAGCTTCTTGTACTTTCCGCTCAAAATTTCGCTCTTCTATTTTGATGGTGTTTTGTTTACTATGCCAATTAAACTGTCCGTGACACGTTTTAGCGTGAAGCAATACAGCTGAATTGTCCTATTTTCTTAAGAAATTACATTTTTGATGTTCTGATACACGGATTGAGATTTTCTTTCTTGTTTCGCGGATGTATGTTTTACCGCAAAAACAATCTAATTTGTAAATACCAGGGTTGCTGTTAGGTTCAAGTTTAGGTTTGATTTTCGATGTTAACAACCGATTTAAATCGCTTTCAGCTTTGAATACAGCTTTATATTCGGCTTTTTTGAACACTTTTTTCAATTTTGGGCTAACTCCTGGTATCCATGGTAACGAAACTAGATTATTTGTGTCCAACGGATTTGTGTTGGTGCTTCGTTTCTTTCGATTTTTCATGATTGATGTTAATAGTTTTTTATAACCATTTTTTATAACCATAACCGTTTTCTGTAAACATTTCTTTTAGGAATTTTAATTTATTCTCCAAGTATTTTTGGTCACAAGTTTTGATTGCTCTATCTACGAATCCAGTGAATAAACTTTTAATGATGGTAGGCTCGTGACATGAGTTCGGTTTGATTTGAACGTTGGTGATTGAATCTTTTCGAAATACTTTAAATTCATATTTTCCTGTACCGTTGTTTATGATTGATATATCAAGAAAATTTAGCATTTTATTTTCATCCTCGTTTTCCATTGTGTATTGAATTTTAGGGTGTTGAGCGTTCAATACTTCGAGAAATTGTTTTTCTTGTTCATTGCAAGGGAATGTTGACGATTTTACATTGATTGGAAGTGTAACAGTTAATGCTTGTTGGATAGCTTTTCTTTCGAGGTGTTGTAGGAAGTTTTCTGATATTACTACCATTAGGGATAATCCAATGGGACCAGAGTTCTCGAGTTCATCAATTTCGTTTTCCCACAGAAAGTAGCATCTTTGCAAACAAAGGTCAATTAACGACTTTATTTCATTGATTTTTAACTTTGCACGGTTAGGAAATTCGCTATTTTTTGAAAGTTGATCTAATATAACTGTTGTAGCTTCTTTTACCGGTACCGATGGATATAAGTTAACTACATCGAATGATACTTGAACTTCGTCTGGTTCTATTGACCAAGTCTTTGAATCTTGTATAAACGATGATGAATTTTTTAAACGAGTTGTAATTTTGTTTAACATTGGTTGTATAATGTTTACTAAATGTTTTAATATACCTTAAGTTGGAGTACCTACTGTAGATACTATTAATCTCGGTGGTATAGCGTCACTTGGGTATATTGATTTGTATGTTTTATCAGTAAAACGATCAAGTCTTTTTAATTCGCATAGTTTTCTTTGAACTTTCTGAAGTATTGTTGGTGTAGGATCTTCGGATATTACTTTGGTATTTGTTAATTGTTCTCTTATTCTTTTATCTGCCTCTTCTTTTGTTACTCGCACGAATCCAGAACCTTTGTCTTAGGGATAGATCCAGATATTTTTATCAGATTGAATTTCTTTTATTGCTTTGCGCTGGTCTTTAGTGATGTTGTTTTTAATAAGTTTTGCCATTTTCAATGTTCTTTAAACGTCTTGACGAAGTTTTAATGATTCAATTTATTCATCGTTATATTTTAGTTTAAGTGCTGTTTTTTCTGTTATCGATACGATATCCTTCATTGGTATATTTTGAGGAGTTGGAACAATAGCAGATTCTGATGGTTTGATGGTATTTCATCGTTACAAAGATTAAGAACAATAGCTTTGATATGATTCGTTTTATCATCAATTTGTTTTCGTTTATTTGTGTTAACTAATGCATCAAATTTACGTTTAAGGTGTTCTTTAGAGGTTACGAAGGTAGACTCACGTAATGTTTCTGTTATTCTATCAATTTTTTCGAAATCTTCTTGTGTGACTAACAGCTTGATCTCTTCAGTCAAAGTTTTAACAGAATTAACGTTCTTGAAGTATCTCTTTTTAGATTCATTTTTAAGTTGAACTAACATTTCATACCTGTATCAAAAATTCAAAAGTGTAGCGTGTTGTGTGTTAACCGGGCATTTGAATCGAAGGCTTGTTGGTATAACTTTGTTCTTTAAGCATCTGTTTAAGAAGATAAGTTGATTTTTTGCTTTTGCCATGTTGATTTTTCTTCGTTTAAGTAATGTTGTTGTTTGTTGTATACTAGCTCCATAACTACCAGTTAGTTATTCTTCAAGGTTGGACATCATGTAGGAGATGAATAAGAAAACTATGCGAGTTAAAAAAACTTGATCGTTTTACTGATAAAACATACAAATCAATATACCCAAGTGACGCTATACCACCGAGATTAATAGTATCTACAGTAAGAACTCTAACTTACGGTATATCAAAAAATTTAGTAAACATTATACAACTAATGTTAAACAAAAATACAACTCGTTTAAAAAATTCATCATCATTTATACAAGATGCAAAGACTTGGTCAATAGAACCAGACGAAGTTCAAGTATCATTTGATGTAGTTAACTTACATGCATCGGTATCGGTAAAAGAAGATACAACAGTTATATTAGATCAACTTTCAAAAGATAGCGAATTTCCTAACCGCTCAAAGTTAAAAATCAATGTAATAAAGTCGTTAACTGACCTTTGTTTTAAAAGATGCTACTTTCTGTGGGAAAACGAAATTGATGAACTCGAGAACTCTGGTCCTATTGGATTAGCCCTGATGGTAATAATATCAGAAAGCTTCCTACAACACCTCCAAAGTAAAGCTATCCAACAAGCATTAACTGTTACACCTTTAATCAATGTAAAATCGTTTAAAAGATACGTAGACGATAGTCAATCAATATTCCCTTGCGAAGAACAAGCAAATCAATTTCTCGAAGTATTGAACGCTCAACACCCTAAAATTCAATACACAATGGAAAACAAGGATGAAAATAAAATGCTGAATTTTCTTGATATATCGATCATAAACAACGGTACAGGAAAATATGAATTTAAAGTATTTCGAAAAGATTCAATCAC
>JAYJMI010642157.1:0-14656 GCA_036873855.1 Sarsia tubulosa
AGGCATGAAAACAAGTATCGTCTTGCAAACATATAATTTGTCCCCTTTTTCAATTCAACCTTTTCAATTTTTCACTTGGGAGTTAGCGACCCCACCTTTCCATAGAAATTCACTATGCCTTTGATGATCGTCCTGATAGGACGTGAAACACAGTGTAAGGCCCAAGTAATTCATATTACTAATATAAAGCTCGATTATTATAATATTGAGCACTATAAAATAACTGTACAATCTTTTACACATTGTAATATTTAGTCTATGTTTTTTTTATTTTTTTTTTTTTTTATAAACATAGACTAAGAAAACCTCACAATCGTATGTTTTTTCCATTTTTGTAAAGTCTTTTCAATTTCTAAAGAATTTGTGAGATTTTTGTACAACTACCTTCCATTTGTTTTATATGTAAATGAAAGATGTTTGTGCCAAAATAAAACAAGGAAAGTTTTTAAAAAAACTGAAAAAGTTTCTACAGATTAACTTTCCGCCTGTCTATATATGGACCGGTTAATGCTATTTCTCTATAGAACAAAAAATCGAAACAGTCCGGTTTTTCTCAGTCTTTTGTTTTCCGTAAACTTCCGCAATACTTTTCTTCTAAAAATAAAGACTATAATTAGTCTATCGCTAGAGCAAATATACACCCACAAGAACGAAACGCTCTCACTAGAGTAAATATACACCCATAAGGACTTAACACTCTCCCTAGATCAAACATACACCAACAAAAATGCTTAACACTAGAGCAAATATACACCCACAAGGGTTTAACGCTCTCCTTATAGCAAATATACACCCACAAGGGTTTAACGCTCTCCTTATAGCAAATATACACCCACAAGGGTTTAACATTCTCCTTAGAGCAAATATACACCCAAAGGGTTTAACATTCTTCATAGAGCAAATATACACCCACAAAGACTTAAAACTCTCGCTGGAGCGAATACACGCCCTCTAGGGCTTAACACTCTCTATAGAGTAAGCATACGCCGGACAGGGCTAAACACTCGCACTAGAGATAAAGTATACGGCTGCCAGGTAACAGTCTTATTAAAATAAAATACACCTGATCACTTTAAATCATTTTAATTGGATATATGTGCTTCCATTCACGTTGTGATGTAGTTTTAAGGATTTTTATGTTTTGCTGCAAAAAACTGAATAATTTCTATCAAGAGAAAGAACGACGTTTTAGCAAAAGCACACAAAAATCTTTACAACACGTTTGTCATTCAAAATTTTTACTTCTCAAGGTACTATTAACAAGAGTGAATTATTGTTATCATTCGTAGAGGTGAAAATCAAGTTCACCGCATAAAGTCTTTAATTGTTGATTATTGTCCTTTAGTGTATAAAAAGTATGAGAAAGACCATACTGGAATCAAAAGTGTTCCTTTTAACATTACATATGTAAATACTGATCTATCTTATCGGAGGACAAATCCGGTTATTTTCGTCTTTCCGATTACTTGTAAATGCATCTACGGAAGAAGTTCCTGGACAGTAATACTTTGAGTTGAATTAAGATCGTCAGCAAAACTGTCAATTGTGAAAGGTTTAAAACGAGCATTAATTTTATTATATGTAAAATTGTCTATTGACCAGTTATCAGTGCTCTATTATTTTATTATAAAAGTCAGTAATTTGATTATGTTTTCTAGGGATCCATCAAAGAATAAGTTTATTATCTATAAGCTTGTAAGTGATGTTTTGAATTTCCAACAGATAAAATTAAACTGGCGCAAAAAATTTTTACTGCTAATAACTTTCTAACGGTTGAACGTCCTATATTTTTTTCAGTACATTTATATATATTTTTTTCAACGGAATTGTAAATATTGTATTTACTTACTGTATCGATGTCAATACCCAACTACGTGCCTTGTTATTTAGGTTGGAAAACACCTTTTTCAAAGCATATAAAAAAGCCTGCAGATTCAAGATCGTTCATAACCAATTACGTGGTATTTTCAATAAATTTGAATTCAGAGTGAAGGACTATGTCGTTAATAAACATTATACTCTTCATATTTCCAAAAGGTCGTAGTGAATACACAACAAGCGGATGATAAATTAAACGGAAGAACATAAAAATTAAAGTATCTAGTAAAGCCGTCTTTGAAAGTAATGATATCCAAATGTAAAATATTAATTGATTTCACTAAATATTTCTAAAAATTCGCTATACCTAAAGGTACTTTCTCATCTGTTTTAGCCAAAATAACTAATCCCTATTAAAATTTTGTAAACTAAAAGATTTTCACTCCAATAGTATCCTGTGAAAATTTGAGCCAAATTCTATGTGTAGCTTTTGAGATATTTGAATTTTAAATTGGGTAAACAAAAGAAACTAAGAAGCAGATTGAGTTTTTTACAAAGTTTGGAGTTACTTTGCTTTTTATCAGCTGTATCAAATGAGGTGATTTTAGCAAAACAAAATTGACTTCCAACTTCTCTTAACAATACATACATTTGAATATAGGTTTCACAAAAATGATTTACGCGAGTAAGTACCTTTAATGTACTGGTTAACAATCTACATTGCTTACGTTTGACTGATTGTTTTTTGCGAAAAAAGGAGTTGGTTCAACAAGTGAAATAATATAGCCTCCTTCAATGATACTTTGAAAAAATGAGTTTTATTTCTCACAAAATAAAGAACGATTTTTAATCTTCTCCTTCCATTTGTAAATTTGTTAGTTGGAAATTTAAAGTCTGAAGGGCAGGTTAAAACAAAATGTCCTTCTTAACCACATCTGTAACATACCTTGTTAACTTGTTTTTGTTCGCTTTTATATCTTCTATGTCCCCGGTGGACTACCTTGCTTGTAACCTAACTGGTATTGATAGGGTTCATCAGATAGAGTTGATTTGTCATTCGGAAAACTACTACGTCTGGCAAAGGTTTTGCTTTTAGTTTTCCTCTTTATACGAGTAGCAGCAGCTTATTTTTGTGCTTTTTCCATTTGTTTTTTATCGTCAGTATCCGAAGCAAATTTAAACGAATTTTTTAAATTTTTTAAAGAATATAACATTACGCAATCTATTTTAACGAACATAGCTATAAATGGTAAAAATGATCGTTGAAAACATGGATTATTTAGCAATCTCTAGCTATGTATAACCTCCGTTTCTTCAGCTGTGAGTTATTAGAAATATAGAAGAAGCAAGAAAGAACACTAAACTGCTAAGAGATTGCAAATTATTATAATTTGGTCATTAATCATATTCAAATATAAGAGAGTTATGTGGATTTTCTCGTAACCCAGCCAATATTTTTCACTAAAACTTTGACAAAGTATACGCTTTTAGATAAAGGACAGAAACTAATTTTGTAACTAAGAAAATTTAACATCTAATTTAATGTCAAAGATTTGCCCACTTAAAGTTGTCGTAAATGCTTAAAAAGATACTCTTACAGCTTTCTTTCCTTTCCTCAGATAACAATGAAAAGGTTTAGACCTTCTCCTATACATATCTTTTTCTTTTTGTAATGATTAATTACCATTTGTAAAATGAATAGTAAATTTGTTAAAGTTAATTAAAATACACGATGACGTAAAAAAACATGTGCAATTAATTTCTGGAAACGTCAATTTTAGGAAAATAACAAAATATATCAATTTAATGTCTGAACATCCACATCGAAATTTTAATTTATTCAACTTATACTCTAAAGTTAGCGCTCTGAGCGGGATTCAAACCCACGATACTCCTCCAACCTTGGGAGTAGCTTCCTTTCCGGGGAAACGCCTAAGACCACTCGAAAATCGAAGCACATAGGAACGAAACCGCTTGTGAACACCAGCTTAGAGTTTTTTCATTGAATAGTACCGGTGATATATCACCGAACCCCATGGTCACTGACTGGGAGAACAGACACGTGCCACCGTTAACCCCACATCGTATTATGTTTCATAAAAATCGACTATTATTCAAATTTGATTCCATTGAGTTTTATAAGGGTTATTGAAACAATTTTTGCCGTTTTAGAAAGGTAGCTTGTAGATTGATATTTTCGCCGGATTTTTAATACAAAAAAATATTTCTGGTCAAAATTTGGTCCTAAACTTGATCAAAACTTCGAAAAAATGATGACGTCATCATGTGACGTCACGAAATGATGACGTCATGATTTTTTTTAATTAAAAGTAATTATCATTATAAACAAGCGTATCTAGTTTCAGATCATAATGATAATTGATTCAGAATTTATGAGCATTTCAATAATTTACATTGATTCTGTACATAAATTAGTAGTGGTTTCAAACGATGGCTTCTTGCTTAGAAAATCAAATGGTTTGCCCCAAAACTTTTAGCAAAATGCTTGTAATAGGTAGTTAGTAAATGCCTAAATATTTCAAGTTGATACCATTTCTACAAAAAAAGTCATTAAAAAAGATTTAGTAAGGTTTTATTCTGAAAACTCAATCGGTCCATCTGAAACAAATCAACAATAAAATAACAGCACAACAGCAAAAGTGTGACGGCTAGCGTGTCAAAAGATTATCTTCAGTTTAACTCAAAAGCTTCAGTTCTGTTCTTCAGTTCTTCGGTAGTTATAAAAGCAAATTTGGCTATACCTAGTCTTAAAAAATAGATGTGTTTATCGCTATATTATATCTTTTTTTTCATAATAAAACGGTTTTTACAATATACATTTTAACAGATTTTTAATTGCGCTGTGTTAGTTCATAGACTTTTGTCATAGTCAAAGGCAAGTCAAAAAAGAAAGTTTTTAACTATTGATTTACGCCTACAAAATCTCTAGCACACCACCCCCCTACTTGGTTCAAAAATACCCTACTCGGGACTCCTATTGTTTTTATGCGCGTGCTCTACTTGGGGCAGATGCATTACTCAGGATGACTTAAGTAATTAAAAAGGAACATATAAATTAAAAGCATTTTAAAAAAAGGAATTTTCATCAGTTATCGTAACGAAACAAATTCATTTTCGCAAAGGGTTAAAGATCCTATTCTTAAGAACAATTTCACTGAATATAAAACATATCTAGTCTTAAAAACACTTAGATATGACTAGAACTAGAGGTGTAAAAAATGTAGTAAAAGAATCGGGAAAATGATTTAAACTTGATATAAAACAGCTAGTTGTAAGCAATGTCAATTGAAAAAAATCAGGATGGATTATATATCATTCTCGAATGTCAAAACTATGTGTCGTAAAGAATTGTTGCTTTTTAAATATGCTGGAGATAAGAAAATGTAATGATACAGAAGATAAACGACCTGGAAAAAATTCATAATTTATATTAAATATTTGTTTATTAGATTTATCAGTAATATGAATTACTTGGGCCTAATATTAAACTTTATTATTACAATATTGATCACTACAAATCAACTATACAATATTTTACACATTGTATAATACTTATATCTATACAAGCAGTAAATTACGTTTCAGAGTTTTTAAAAAATTTTAAGTTGAGCAGGAAACTCTCTCTCTCTTCAGTAAAAAAACTATGTGACACTTATATGTGGCATATACATGCTTAGGATTGTAATTATTTTTGTTGTTGTTTAAAACTTTGAACATTATTTTAAAGATTATTGATCGATGGTCCAAAAAGCAAATTAATTCATACTCACTCGTAAATCATTAATCACTTGGGAAATATTCTAAATTTAAAAAAAACTCGGTTGATTTATTCAAAATTTATAGCTTGTTTATCTTCTGTATCGTTACATTTTCTAATCTCCTGCATATTTGAAAAACAACAATTCTTTACGTTACTATATTTTGGACATTCGAGAGTAAAATATGGAAAAAATATAATTTGAAAAAGAAACCTCGGTTTATTTATTCAAAATTTCTCTCAGAACCATCTCACTAATAGTGCATAAAACTGGAACAAAGTTATTGTTTCTTCACTTAGGACTCGTTATTAAGTAATTAAAACACGATAACCTCATGTCAATTTGCAAAACCATAATTAAACCGCATGATATAAAATTTCATCAGCTTTGACATTTTTTTCCATGATCCCAGTAAGCAATTATAAATCGATGAATGAATGATAAAATTTTAATTAATGACAATTAATGAATAAATGTGCTCCCATGGAGCTATAATGGAGTGAAATCTAATTGTTAAACAAACAAATTAAACTCCTAAGGCGTTCCTAATTATTACACAATTTTAAAACTTTTGAAACTTTAACTTCCACGTAAAGAGACGTAATGTAAAATATTACATTCATTGTTATAAAATGTCACTAATATATATTATGCGCTAGAGTCGAGGAGTATCTTAGAGTCAATGCAATACGCAATTTGATGATGACTTGTTAAGCTAATCTCATATTGGGTCTTCTTTTTAGTTTAAATTTTTCTTATAGAATAAAGAATAAAATATACCGCAAGTTTCTTATTTCTTTCTTTAGAAATCCATCGACATTCGAGAATGTATGTGTTAGAAATTTAACTTTTAATAGAAACGTCGTGAAAAACTGATAAAAATGTACGTGTTATAGTTTATAATGTTACAGTGTGTTTGGGAGAAATTACCGCGTACAGATCGCCATACGACCTTCTTTTTTTAGAAATTCATTTAAATTATTTAAAAATGTTTAAAACTAACACAATATAAAGAAATTACAAGATTCTGTATTCAGGATGCTGAAAATGATAAATTCTGTAATGTATAACAAAATAAAAGATATAATAGTAGAAAACATAATCAGACTTAAATTAGATATAATTTTTTCAAAGATATTACTAAAAATCACCAAAAACTAATACACAAATAATATACAAATTATAAGAATAACTAAAAACGAAATATTAACACAAAACTGCGAAATATTTTAAAATTTATAAAACTATGAAATCGACGTACAATTTGTAATCATTTTGAAAAAAATCTTCACTTGAACTACCTTATTTACTCCAAACTTTGACAAGTTCTTTTTTCTGACATCAAAAATTATAAATAAATTATTGGTGAGAATCATTTTTCCACCAATTTACTACAAAGTAAAACTTATTATAAGTCACATATACTTAACCATTCATTGTTCCAAGTAATAACTCAAGGAATTTAAACTTTAAAACTTTTAAACCTAAATTGATTCCTTGACTATTCAATTATTATTCCGCTACATGTTAGTCTCACCCTAAATTTCAATTTAGAGCTACACACTGCTTCATTTTTTTTCTTTCAGGAAAACATTAGAACACATTCTCAGACAATTCCAAATATCTTTGTATTGTATAGTAATTACATAAGTAGTATCATAGCAGTTTCGGCCTCTGCTCTTAGGCAAACTATGATACGTACAAACTAAGTGAGTTTACATGAATCGGAACTGCTGAAGCATTAATCAGTAGGAACTTGCAGCATGCTGTTTGGATAGACAGAAATTTATCACGTATGTTTATTTTCAATACAATTTTTCCTATTTGCAATGTTATTTGTTTGTTATTTAGAATATTGACTATATTTACTTTTAATTGTATACAATACCAGTCTCAGACAATTCCAAATATCCTTGTATTGTATAATAAATACACAAGTAGCATCATATAAGTTTCGGCCCCTACTCCTAGACTAACTACGTATCGTACAAACTAAGTGAGGTCACATGAATCAGAACTGCTGAAGCAGTCATCAATAAGAACTTAGCTTGCAGCATGCTGTTTGGATAAACATAAATTTATCACGTCGCTTTTATTTCCATTACAATTTTTTCTATTTGCTATGCTATTTGTTTGTTATTTAGGATATTGACTCTAATCACTTTTAATTATATACAATAAATGCTTGTTTTATATTTGGTGCTCAATTCATATAAATGATCGCAAAAGTATTAAACATCGAAATTAAAATCTCTACTGTTTTCCTATTACAATACAAAAATAAAAAAAAAACAAGTACAAGTCCAAAAAAACTTTTTTTATTCATTATTGGAGTAGGAAAAAACTGATTGTATACATTACCCTCAAGTGTTAGAATGAGCTGTTTTTTCCTGACCTATAATCAAGGAAATAATAAAAAAGAAAAGCTAGCAGTTTCAAAACGAAGTTGAATAGCTATTTTCTTCGTTTTTCCGCCTTCAAGTTAAAAAAGGAAAGCTGTCTCATTAGGACTAGATACTAGGCTGTAAAACCACGTAATTTAACCTTTTCAAGTTATTTCAGTCTTCTTAAGTCTATGAGTCGACCGAACCAATATATGGAGCTAATAAAACGTACTTTAATAAATCATTTAAACGGTATTACCAACTTGTGGTGAATTCTAATATTTATCAGAACGTTTGAAATTCTCAAAATATTGTTACCTTAATTGTAAAACGTAATGTAACGACTCCTTCATTCAAGATTGAGTCATAGTCTCGTAGTCTCCATAAATAAATATCGAGAATGCAACTATATTGCGGGGAATGCGTTTGTTAACTTCATTGGATTTGATGGGTAAATTAACAAACTTTTGCTAAGGAATTGTATTTAAAACGAATCTAATGGATGCAAATATACGTAATTTTAATACAAATTGATATGATAAAAATCACTTAGTTGGTAGAGGAATAACGCAGAAGCAACATAATTTTGATGCAATTAATTGAACCTGTAATGGATCTGGTTGTATATTTATAAACAAACAACCATACAAATCAAATGCAAAAATAACAAACCGAACACATTCCTGTGTTTTTTTATATTGTTTATTATTTAGTCTGTTGTATTAGTATAAGCATTATAATTGATCTGAGTGGGTTAAGTAATTGATGTAAAATTTAGTGGTTTACAGTTAATACAGGGTTGATTCAAAAACCATGCTTTACTTAATTACTGTTATTAATTAAAATCAATTTAAATAAAAACATGGGATATAAATCTAATTAGGAAGGAAGAAAATTCCACTTAATACTTGTAATACTCAAGTAAGAGGTAACAATTGGAGCTAGCTAACGTTTACACAACAGATTTGCAGAAAAATATAAGTATAATATAATTAATGTCATAAAATGGAAATGAGAACTTTCTCAACGATTAGGTAAGACAATGTTTAAAAGATTTTTTTTAATATTGTACGTGTACCTAGCAAAAGCTGTTCGAGTGTATAAGGACTTACAAGTATATACATTTGTTGAAAAATGTTTTAATTTGACTAATGTTAGAATATGTGAAAATATTTTTATAATCAATAGACCTTCTAATCTATATATGTAATGGAAAAATATGGTTTGAAAGCAATGCGAGGTTTTTTTATATATGCATATAGGTAATAAACATAAACTGTATTTGTTAATTCTTAGTTACGCAAATAATTCTTTCTGATCCCCAAGCGTATCTTGTGTAGGCAAGGTTACTCCCAGCCTTTGCGTTAAGTGATATATCACCAGTTCTATCAAGAAACAAATAAGTGTTCTCAAGAAGTTCGAATCTTGCTTCGAGCATTAATTTTAATACATCAAAGTTTCGATGTGTTTTATCAAGGATAGTTTTAAACTGTTGGTTTTATTTTATATTAATATATGTTATTCAACCCAGAGTATCTATTACAGTAAAAAGATGAACTTTCAACGCTAGTACATAAAACTCTTTTATATAATCCAAGGTAATGCGAAATGGGGAAACATTCTTTTCAGAAAAATGAAACAATGGCTGGAAATAGCGTTGCATAAATTATTGAATACAAAGGAAATATTATTTAGAAAAATAAATTTATTTACTTTTTCTTTATCTTCATTATCTCTATACCCATTCTTGTGTAAGGTGTATATATGTAGCGCATGTGAATATATGTGGGCATAACAACATAATTATGTGTAGTAACATTTACGCGTATTTTCACTCCTATTGGTAAATTAGATTTTCTGATTGCGTTTTTTTAAACGACGAGTAGTGAGTGGTTTAGACAAATTGATAATTAATAGACAAATCATTATTTAAATTCAAGCTGTGTAATTAGGTGGTTTACTTTCTTATAAAGTGGCATTCATTTTTGTATTATTGATCTTACTTTCTCTGTTTGGTTGAAATACATGAAGTAACATTTTAAACTAGCTGAAATTTTTACTTCTAATTTCTTATGACTTTTTTAAAAAAACGATTTATTTGCGGAAATTAATATTAAGTTATTTTAATTTTATTCAGTAACGATCAATATTCAAATAACTGTGTAAACGAAATGTTTCGTTGTCAAGAAAGAAAAGAGCCAAAAGATGATAATTATTTAGACATGGCTACCTTTCATCAATATATGAACCAAAATACGAACTTAAATGATTCTACATTTTATGAAGACTTCTGCGACTCTATGACTACATCGCAAAGATTACCAAAGGAAATATCGCAAGCCCAAAATGTTGGATACACGAACAATTATCAAAATACAACGCCTGGAGTTCTTACACCTCCTCCAACGCCTATACGCCCATTATTTCATAGCTACAACAATGTATACCAACAGCAGCATCATCAACAAATGGCAGCTCCTTATAAAATTAAAGATAATAATACATACTGTAACGTTTACGACGAAGGTATGAAACTTATATTCTCATAATGATTTATTTTTTTGAAGATATATTATCATAAATTTCTGCATATCTATATAGAATATATTATATACGAAAGTAAATTTTAACCAAATGGTTGATATCCATTTTAACTTATAACTTTGTATACCTTATATAAATGCCGATTGAAATATGGTAGTTTGGTTATTGCTTTTGTTTATATCTGTTTTATCCAGTTTAGCGTTGATAGCATACGGTTAACTAATCGTTTCATTTTACAAGCAAAAGTACTTTATGTTTAAAGATTGTCCTTTCAGTACAAACCAAGTTTAAAGTCACTTTAATACACAAAATGTTATGCAGTTCAATTATTTTTAACATAGGACTTCAAGAAGTTCCTGATACATCTCAGCACCGACGCCTAAAATCTATCCATGGTGCTTCCAATAATGAACTTTACCTTGAAATAACGACAGACGTCAATAATAGTGACAATACAAGCGACAGGGAATTAGATCTAGATAAACACAGTAAAAATATGTTCTATGGAAACACACAGAACAAAGGTAACTACTATTTGTTAAGTTTTTTTTCAAAATATGTTTAATGAACTTCAATTCATCTAGTTTGAACTGAAGCTTGTATTATCCAACGGGAAAAGGGAAAACACACACATCTATTTAGACTAATATTTAGTCTATGTTTTGTTTTTAATTATTTTCTTTTTATAAACATCTAATTTTCCGTGAATTTCCGCAAAAGTTTTCTTCTAAAAACAAAGACTATAATTAGTCTAACATGTATTACGTTCATGATTTTAAAAGACTTGTTTCAACCAAGGTTTTATATAGTATACTGGATGTGGTTCAATTTAACTATTTTCATATTTCCCTATGCAAGGTGCGTTGTAGCAGAACGTTTAAACAACCTTTGTGAATTTTAATTCCCTTAACGGTTAGCACTTAAAAAGAAGTGATTAATGATAATTGCTATATTGCAGCTTCGGTCAAATTAGTTGTAAATATCTATCATTGTGTATGCAATCTTTTGACTTTATAAGGCAAAGAAGTTAGCAAAAAACAGAGATTTTCTTTTCAAGTGCATGATGAAATGGGTGAGTGCATGACACTAAAAATAACTTTTTTCATGAGATAGCTTAATAAACTATCATATAAAACAAAAAGTTAGGAAATTCTCGCAAATGTTCTTGAGATATAACCAAAAACGTAAAATGAACCTTTCTTTCCATATCTTAATAAATAAGTGTACTGAGTTGTTTTCTTTAAAAATAGAATGTGTTCCATTTTAATGTGTTGTTTTTACATTTTACTTAAAACGCTTGGACCTTTATCAGTCGAGTAAATAGCTTTTGCACCAATTTTTTTAGTCGTTCTATTGTCGCACACTCTATATTTTGTTATGTAATTTACAACATAGCTATCTTTCTATTATATTTTCTTAACAAAAAAAGTCTTTAAAATCTAAATATAATCTTTTTGGAATAGAAAATTACTATAATAACTCGTAAGACTTCCAGTTCACTATATAAATTCTTGTTTCAACTAATAACCAGCGGTGATAAAATAACGATAGCAGTTATCGTCTAGTCGCCTTAATTTTAGACATACGATATAGACCCTTTACGAAAAACGTGTTTTTGTAGGGTCTATGCACTTTCGCAAGAGAGATTGTTCTAGCGAATTGTATGGATATTTGACAACTTATGACATGCGCACTAGCGTCTTTACGGCTTTTCTTCTTGTGAAAACAAAAATTCTCGAAAAACGTCCAGTCTTATTTTTATAACTTTATCGACGCGATCTGACGGCTTTTCCCGTGAATGTGCATAGACCAAGCTTTAGCGTGGTCTATATTCGTAGGCTACCTTAATATCAGTTATTGTTTGAAGTATTATATTTTCAGTTTTTTAAACAATAATTTTTTTTTCACTCATTGTTACAAACGGAACAGTACATTTATAAAGTTATTTTTCATTGTTTTAGGTGATGGATACCCTTATGCTAACAGCTTTGATAATCTCGATGAAGCAGATATAAACAATGGCAATAATAAAATATTCGACTACTCAAGAATAAAAAACGAACAGGATAATACTTACGAAACACCATCATACCATAGACTAAATGACCCACCACCTAAATTTATAAATGGTTTTAATCCATACAATCAATATGATATGACAAAATATAGAGACTTCAATAACAATTCTGTGTTACCTGGAAACAAAATTAGTATGAAATCAAGAATAATATATTCACACCCATCAATAAAAAGTGATTTTAGTCTAAGTCAAGCTACACATAACGTATTAGAACGACAACGTAGAAATGATTTAAAACTTCGATTTTCCATTCTTCGAAGCAGTATTCCAGAACTTTCAAAGCATGATAAAGCTCCTAAAATACAAATACTTACGAAAGCTGTTAAACATCTAAGACAATTGAACTTTCTTGAACAAAAGTTAATGGCCGATAAAGAACTAGAAAAACAGAGAAAAGTTTTGTTAATGAGGCGCATCAATGCCTTTAATCTTAGCTGATTTTATTGTAATATTTCTGATCTCATCATTCTGTGGTTTCAAATGTTTTATAACACTTTAGAGTGTTACAAGGTAGTAAAAGTTAACGACCAAGGCACGGAATAGAACAAAGAGATAAGTCTCCTTCTTTTAAACTATAGCTTCGTGATTGTACTTATTAAAATGTTTTCTAGCTTTCTATTTCTTTTAGTAATTTTGAGTTTATAGCCTTAAAATCTTTCCTTTATTTCTTTGAGCATTGTTTTAAGTGCATTTTGAACAAATATTAGAAACAAAGTTATTTAGTTCAGTCAAATATATGTAGAAATTATTATATACAATGTATTTAGAAAACTGAAAAGAAATAAAAATAATACCAAATTTATACAGCTTCGATAACCTTTGCTTCGTGTTGGTCTTTTCTTTGTAGTAATGGCATCACATATTTTTGATAATTTATTTATGTTTTTTTTCGATAATTTATCAAAATTTTGATATTTTTCTGACGTTAGCAAATAAAGAAATAAAAAAAATGTTCCTCTACCTTTAGGTAATATGCATATAAAGTTTTATTATCATAGCATTATATTTACAAAAATTAAGAAGCGGAGTCCCTTGAACCGTGTCCTCTGACACTGTTTCCAGGCTCTATAGTGATAATACTAATACTTCCAAATTTCCAGTCTCCAGGCTCTATACTGATAATACTAATACTCCCAAATTTCCAGTCATTAAATTTTATTTAAGCTAAACTTTGCAAAGAAAGTAAGGATAACTTTTGTTTTCGATCTTGCTATTTTTATTCTGATTTTTAGTAGCTTAGTAAGTATTGTCTCAAGATATATAACATTTATCAAAATCAGAAACTGAAGCAACATCGTCATCTTTTATTTTTATATAGAAAATACCGGTCGTAAAAATTGTTTTCTATTCATAATTTAATTTCGTTCTGTTTGATTTCTTTTTTTAAACTTAAGTACAAGCTTGATACAAGAGGATAAAGTTCGATAATCTCTAGATATTAGATATCTTTAGATATTATCGAAATGATAAATATATCAAAATGGAAAAGAAAGTTTTACTGTATTTTTCAAGTAAGATATAAAATTACGATATGGAAGGAAAAAATACAAAAAATACGAAGGTTGTGTAGTTTTTCTATTAATGTATTCGTAACTCTGATAAAAAAACTTTACAGAGTACGAAAATGGTTTTCATACTATTTTAGTTAATGATATTATTAATATTCCATTAAAAAATATCTTCAAGAAGATAAAAAAAGAATTAAGGTTTGAAAACTCTTAATCCTCTAAAAGTGTAGAAATTCCTTTTTTAAATTTCTGTTTTACATAGGCATAAAATCTTTGAACCACCCTTACTTCATGTGGCGCTCAGGTATGTTTGTCTAAACTTTAAATATATGATGAAAGAATAGAACGAGAAAGGAAAAAGGCAAGTAGGAAAAAGGTAAAACAGTACAAAAGGCTAAGGACAACAGGCAAAGGACAAACACAAAGGGCAACAAGGAAACATACCTGAGTGCCACATCAAGTAAGTTTGGTTCAAAGATTTTATGCCTATATAAAACAGAAATTTAAAAAAGGAATTTCTATACTTTTAGAGGTTTAAGAGTT
>JAYJMI010643268.1:0-14650 GCA_036873855.1 Sarsia tubulosa
ACCTGCTCTGTCCAGGGTTCACGGATTGCTTCCAATAATGAGTCTCGATAAGTCAGAACATCTCACTTACACCTGCTCATAGACGAAGTCGAAAGAACACAAATCAAGCTTCACTTACAGGTAAGCTCGCTTAATTTGATATTTCATTAAAATGAAACGGTATGATTTTAAGCAATTAACAATAAATATAGAAGTAATCGAGTTATATTAAAAGTTGCCATTCCTTTCATATTGTTTTCATGTAATTATCCTATATAATAAAATATCAGTGCATCCGCGAAAATTGACCCGCGCGAAATGCTCAAAATTTGGCGTCCGCAAAAATTCTACAACGAATAAATATTATTCACTTCAGATAATAAATTTTACCTGCTGAGCAAAGAAGTAATCTCTACGATCTTGGTTTAAAAGGTTAATTAAATTATAATTCCTGCTCTGAAATATTATTTCCATGGTGTATCGAATTAAAGTTTCACTTTTAATAATTTAGTTAATGAGTTTTTATAAAAGAATATAGCATAAATTAACATTACTTTGAAGGCATTCTGATATTGCAATATTGATAGCAACAATATTAATATACAATTTATTATATTAAAAACCAGTTCCTACACAATATAACTTTAGAATTTAGTACAGGTAAGGAATAATATATCGAAAATTTACTTTAAAATCCTTAATTTTTTTATACAAAAAGTTATATACGTGCGTTTCTCATTTTTCAAGATAGCTTACCACCGTCTTGAAAACGGTGAAAAGGACAGTGCACGTTGAACTTTGAACTCGTGGAAGCGCCTGCAAATTATTTTAGGAGGCGATCGATCTTCATATATAATAGTATATATTATGTATAATAAGTGTGTATAATAGGGAAATAAGGTGAGGAAGAAAGAAATGTCTTATAAATAATGCATTTTTACTAGATTTTGTGTTAAAAATTGGTTTGAAGTTAATTTTTAAGAAGAAAACTTACTTTAAAATCCTAAAATTTTAAAATTAATCGATTTTTATTGTTAATAAGAAAAAGTAACATGCATACGTTTCTCATTTGTTAATTGAGTTGTTAATAGAGAGTTGTTAATTGAGTTGACGCATCTACGATGAGAAATATTTACCTACAAGTTTTGAATCTTAAACTTAAATTAGAAATATAAATTACTTGTATCAATTTTTAAAAGAGGTCAGTTATGCCGTTATTTTGATAATGCTATTTAGTTTTTTAATCTTTCTGCTCACATTGTACCGAGAACGTTAAAAACACTAATTTCAAGTCACATTGAAGACGTGAATAAATTTTAATTACTGCATCTTATTTCCAAAGGTAATTAAAAACAATAAGTTATTGGTACTAGTAATAGCAAGTTGTTTCTATTGTTTATGCATGGTTTATGTAACGTTCTCGTCCTGTGCCGTCGTAGATGCGTAAACTCCCTAATAACTCTAAAGGAGGATTTATAGTGATAAAATAAAATAAAACTTAAAAAGCTTTTGTATAATTTGAGATTTAATTTTGTTCTTAAAGGTTTTTTTTAAGAAAATTGAAGTCTTATCATTATAGCTTCAAAAAAGCCATAAAAGAGCACCCTGTAAAAACACTAACCACTAACACTAACATTCATATTTAATAAATATAATCCTCATTAATAAATATAACTCTCATGTCTTATTCATCGGTTTCGGCTTTTGCGTACTTCTACTTTTTTATATACTATTTTATTTTGTACTACTTTTTTTGTAAGAACAGTATAAATCAAAGCTATGGACTTAATACTGAAGTATATAAATTATTTAAAACTTTAGTTTTTAAATGTTAAAAATTTTAAGTTTCAATTCTTATAATGAAAGATAAAAATGTAAAAGCATACTTTATCTAAAACGTTAAAAAATTTGTTCATCGGAAACATGAAAAAGCATATGATTTCTTCAACCATGTTTCAGACGGTGTTAATCAAGCTCATTATATTCATCAACATTTATTTTCATTCATCATTATGTTGCATACCTAAAAAAGTGGAAGTAGTCAAAGGTGAAATATATTATATTGGCTTGTTTTCCATAAATATTACGGAAAATCAACTTGATATGGAAAAAAGTGAAGCATACTCTAGACATTTAGAATTGTCTTATCAAGCTTATTATTCAAATGCAAATACACGCCATATGCCATTTGCCTATACGGCTTACGAAATGTGCAATAACGAAACATTCATGAAAGAAGTTTTATTAACATTGCTATTAGGTGAAGAATTCAATTTGCAAGACGATGCTGTTACTGGGAAGAGCAGTAGAATTGCCTCCATATTTACACATATTTCTGTAAGCCTGACCAAACTATTATTAACATATTTTTCGTTTGAAGATATTCCCATAATTTCTCAACTCTTCGAAAACCAAGTATTTAATAACAACAGGGAATTAACACCTTTTTATTTTCCGAAAAGAAATCAAGAAAGTGCTGTAAACATTATAAACATTTTGAAAATTTATAGCTCAAACAATGTTTTTCTGGCTTGTATGACTAATGAAAATCATTTTCAACAAATATGCAACGAGGTCATTGAAAAGTTAACATATGAAAATAATTCATGTTTTTCAGTAATTCAGCTTTACTCTAAACATTATCTAATGAAACTAGTTACGTCAATTGCTATAAAAAATGCAAACCAAACTACATTTGCTATCATTGGCAAGGATGAAGATCAGCAAAGGTTATTAAAACAAATGATGGTTAAAAAAATTAATTATAGAAATGTCGTATCTTACGGTTTAAGGAAAGATATAATAAATGGATACAGATTTCAAAATGAGACAATGAAAGCCTTGCTTAAGAACTTTAAAATTTTACCTCCAACTTCAACAGGAAAGTCAAAATATCTTTTATATGCTGGATATTCTACTGATATTGGATATTCTACTGAAATAAATTATACTGATATACTCTCATTTGATTTTCACTTGAATATATCGAATTTTTTGACAATATATAACTCCTTATTTGAATGCGACACTAGATATTTTGTTCAAGTTTCTAAAGGTTTTCCACATACCATCACAAGCTGGATTGACAGAGCAAAGAAAATAAATTTTTATCGAATATATACGCGTTTTATGTATAAAGAAATTGATATTTATTCTTCTGACACGTATCCTGGTGTTGTAAATTTATTCGTTATTTTCTTATATAGAATAAATTATAGAATTGATCAATTGGGAAAATTAAGATGCAGCAACATCTTATGCAACGCATCATATGAAGCTTTACATCTAAAAGAACCTAATGGTTTATGGAATTATACAGAACAATCTAGTGGTATATGGAACTATGCACAGAAATGGAAATGTCAACAATGCAAAAAAAACTTTAAACAACCAAATAATAATACTATTTCTAGCTGTACTAGATGTCATAGTTTTTATATTTCTAATTTTAACAATACCGCGTGCGTTGATCCATACATCGAGAAATATTTATCATTACAATATCATAATATGTATATTCCGATTTCAATTGTTTTCATATCAATAATAATGATACTAACGATAGTCTTTGTGTTTATCAAGTTTTCAGAGTCAAAAGAAATCAAAGCAACAAACATAAGTATGACTATGGTACAAATATTTGTTTTTCTTGTGTTTTCTATTGTATTCCCTATGTTAATGATCGGAAGACCGAACAATATCAGATGTGTCGCACGACCTATGGTATTTGGATATGCATACAATATTGTCTCATCAATTCTCTTAGCAAAAACAACCAAGCTATTGAAAATATTTAATGCTGATGTAAGGTTTACAAAGAGTGATATAAGAAATTCAAAATTCACAGATGCAATGATTTTTATCACATTTATAGTATTAGAATCAACTTTAAACTTTGTATGTGTAGTTAACATACCACCTAAAGTTATCTACCAATTGAATGAAGAAAGTAAAGAAAGGTATATTTTTTGCAACAACAACCAATATTTTGTTGTTCATATCATAGTTACATTCATCACATTTTTTGTACCTATCGTTCAATGTTTTCGAATCAGAAAACTTCCAAGTCTGTTTAACGAGGCAAAGGAAATTCTAAATGCAACCTTAATGGCGGACTTTGTACTTGCTTTAACACTGCTACTATATTTTAGCCGGTCAACTGAATATGCACAGGATTATGTTATACTGCTTATGTTATCTATAATGACTGGGTCCTTTTTATTTTTTTTATTTTTCAAGAAGATGTTATTAATATTTAAATTCAAAGGAACAAAACCTAATGTACTTAGGTCAAAAAGGCAAGAAGATTTAGAAGTTACGGAATGTTGATTATGATCTAATGTAACTAGCAGCCTAAAATCACAAAAATCTTACAAATCCAGATACCAGCATGAAACTTAGCACAGATGATCTTAAAATACTATACATCAAAGTAGGATATGAACCATACTCTAAATTGACCCAGTCGCTATGGTAACCAGGACCAGTATTTATGGAAAATATTAACTTCTTTATTTTTTTACTTTTCCTATGAATTTTTTTTATTCTCTTTGGTAATTTGTATATTTGTACATATGTAAACGGTTATACGCGTCTTACTTACTAATAAATGTTATTGTCTAATATCTATCTATGCTTACTTTCGTTTAAATAATTCCACCTTGCATTTACAGTCATAAATAAGAATTAATTCGAAATAATCACTGAGAAACACTTTCAAACATTATAATAAAAGGAATAATTAAAGAGTATATAAGATTTAATTAAGCCCGTTCTCCTCTTAATTTCCAACAAATCCAAATTTTTCTTTACCTTAACTGAAAGAAAAACTTATGAAAACTAACTCACGTATCCCCTTGCTACACCGTAATCCTTCGACATTCCTCATCCACGAAGTCCTATCTGTATTATTCGATCACATTGGATTAAATCTTCTTGAACTGCCAATGTTATTATGTTGCCATGGTGAAGATCGGACCCCATATACTGCCCGTTTAAATCTGTATGTGCATATATAACTTTCCCATGTTTTCCTATTTAACGATAATCGAATAATTATCATTTTTAAAAGTCGAAAAAAGTTCCGAAACACTAACTGTGCAATAAGTGATATTGCTAATATGAACATACGCTTTGAAGCTCCATTGTGAGATTTCCTTGGACCTAGTAAATAGGTAAAATAGTTAGTTACACTCTTTTTATAAGAGCATGTGTAAAACTGGAATCGAGCCTCACTTTTCTTTGTTTTGAAGTCAGTTTCTGAAAAGTTCAGAAATCTCATTGTTATCTTGTAATCTGTGTGTGTTTTTTTACCCCTTATTTTTATTTGCTGAATCAAAAGACATATCAATTATAAGTATCTGGTAAAAAAAACACAGCCATTTTCTATGCGTAGTTTTTAGAGAAAATGGCCTATTTTGACAAAAAAATGCTGTAGACTTATTTCTAAGCATCGGAATGAGATATTTGGGAAGAACTTTCCTAGGTTTTAGTGTCAAAATTATAAACCGAATGATTTTATTGAAAATCACGTGCATAAGTACAATCTGAAAGAATACAATCTCGGACGAGAATAGTCTACTATCCACTTGATTTTAATTAACTTAATATAAAATTAAATATTTTTATCATGACTTTTTTTATTAGACTTTGGGTCTATAGGTGTAGTGAGATAAAGGACATATTTGTAAATAAATAACTCCAAAAATTATACAAAAGGATTTGATACTGAACTACTTCAAACAATATTTTAGTAATAAAGAACTATTTTAGATATAAGAGATAGTCATAAATATTTTTAGCACAGTAAATAGAATATTCTATATTAGATAGATTTTTTCATTAGTATCTGCAATGGAGCGAAACCATAGAATCTTGTAGAAATACCAATGCGAATAGCATTTTTTTCTCTTTTGCATATGTTAATGAAAATGTCTATATAATGTAATATACCTTTAAGCATTCAAACGGTTTCGCTCCCGTATCATTATTCATACTTCGTATCACTACGGATTCATTACGAATACCACCTGGACCGAATCGTGCTCCACTCCTACCAGAGCAGCCAATATCCGTAGGTATTCCAACAAAGCACACATCAAGGTCTGAATAAAATCAAGCGGATTAGTAAATTATTTTATTTGAATATGTTTACTTTAGATAGCCAGGTGAAAAGCACGAATATATTTACAATATATATGCAAAGTGAATATAGGTGAGTTAAAAACGTCACTTGTTTTGATTACCTCGATTACTTTGCTATTAAATACTATGATTTCTTAATATTGTTCCCTGTAGCTAGAGACAAGAAAGTAAGAGAATTGCCTGTTACACTAACATTTTTTAACGATCCTTTAACACTTAGAGAAAAACTAAACTGGTTGATGGAGACTGGGCTCCATGCTATAAATCCAGGTGATCTGAACTTTTTTTTCTTCTTTTTAAAATTTGTTGCCCCGTTAGGTGGTGAGAGCCGACTGCATACCGTCGACACCCTTATTTTCGCATATTATTGAACAAGATACAGCTTATAAGTTTGTTGATATTTACTTTATGCATTGATATATTTATAAGGATTTTGCCACTGGGTTTAAGGTTTATATATGTTTTCGTTATATATATTCATGATATATTTATAATAATAATCGTGTTAATGATTTCCCTATTTTTTTAAGCGATCTAAAAAATAAGAGAACAAAAAAGATGTATAATCGTATATTCGTTTTATCTAACGAGAAAATATTAAAATTTTATATATCAGTTTTATTAGTCTGGAAGTTGTAAAGAGAGCTATTTTGTATGTAGTAGTGGCATCCACTCGTTTTGGAATGGGTTTATCTCATTACAGGATTTGGCTGTTTCTCTATGGGTTGTGAACCTTTGTTGCAGATTGTATTTAAATAGTTCCTTTGGAGAATGAGATTCTCAAAGGTTGCTTCAGTGCGTGTTTGTTTGATGGTATAGAAAATAACTTCCCAGAAGAGTAGCTTTTGTGTCTGGAAGGTTATTAAATTTAGTCCCGGTAAGGAGCAGTCTGAGTGACATATCAAATATTCCCTCCGAAAAGTATATGTTATCTAGTATATTAAAGGCATATGTTATAATTTCTTGTGATTGTGGGCATAGGTAAAACCAGTGTTCATCGTCTTCAGGGCTGGAAGTGCATCGAGGGCATTGCTCGTGGTCGACTACTTTCCATCGATGCAGTTCCTGGTATGTGGGAAGGCGTTTATACTTAGCGATCCACCAAAACTGGTGTGCAGGTGTGGTTTATATTTTTATGCATGTTTGTAAATAATTTTGTCCAGTCTGTATTAGCTATTGGGACGTGACATTGGGTGGTAAGGTTGTCTTGGGTGGATATCGCCTTTGGAGGGATGGTATAGATTGGTTGAGTTTAAATAATGTTAGGTAGAAATTTTTACTTGTAAAAGTATTTAGGCGTGCCTTCCTTTTTTTCCCAGTTATTTTCGTTTAACATACGATATAGACTTTTAAAAATACAGAAAAAGTTTAGTTATTCAACTTTGGATTCAAAAATATAAACTAAAACCTTTACAAAAACATATAAGCAAGAAGCACAAGTGCTTTAAATCCTTCGCCTTCTGTCAAACTACTTGATATATAGTTCTGAGTTAACAAAATTTTAGAATTAACCAATCAGATTAGAGTTCAGTATGACGTCATTACATCCTAAATATAGTTTTGTATTTAGTGAGTATCATTGTTTCCTTTAATACCTAGTTTTAATGTACGATAATATTTAGTTCAAAAGTTATTGCAATCTCAGTATTAACCAATCAGATTGCAGCCTAACTATGACGTCATCTCGGTCTAAATATCACTTATATACCAAGTTTGGTTTTATGATGTTATTTCATTCAAAAACATAAACAATTTATTAACCAATCACATTGAAGCACAATATGACATCATCAGATTTCAAAATTATTTGGATAAACTAGGGACTGTTTTTGATATTTACCTTACAAATTTTGTATCGTAATGTTTTTTTGTTCAAAAGTTATTGCATTTTTAGTATTATTGAAATATGTTAGCTTTTTTAATTTTTATATGCTTTAAAAATAAAAAAATTAAGAAAGAATTCGTTAGAAGATTTTTTAAACGAAAAATACTCGGAACTTATCTTGGAAAATTTGGTAACAAGCCGACATAAGGAAGATAAAAAGCTGGTAAATAAGTTGGTAAATAAGTATGTTACCAAGGAAATTTAATTGTTTTTAATTTTTAATTTATTAGTAAATTTTGAAGAAATAGGGTAAATGCATTATTTAGTTTAGATATACTAGGTAGTTTAGATATACTAGGTAGTTTAGACATACTAGGTAGTTTAGATATACTAGGTAGTTTAGACATACTAGGTAGTTTAGATATACTAGGTAGTTTAGATATACTAGGTAGTTTAGACATACTAGGTAATTTAGGCCTATTATGTTTTTTTAGGTTACTATTATTATACTATGTATTAGGTAGTTTAGGTTTAGTTTTTAGTTTAGGTATGCTATGTAGTTAAGTTATATTATATAGCTTAGGTATACTAGGTAGGTACTAGGTAGTTTAGATATGCTAGGTAGTTTAAATATATTAGTTACTTTAGGTATACTAGGTAGATAAGGTAGATTTGGTAGCAAATGTACGATAAGTTGTTTAGGTATACTAGGAAGCTTAGCTATACTAGGTAGGAATCGTATAATGGGAAGGGTAGGTATACTAGATAATTTAGGTATACTAGGTAGTTTAAGCATATTAGAAAGTGTAGGATACTAGATATAGTAGCTATACTAGATATAGTAGCTAGTTTAGGAATACTAGGTAGTTTAAGCATATTAGGAAGTTTGGGAATACTAGATATAGTAGCTAGTTTAGGAATACTAGGTAGTTTAAGTAGAGTAATAGTATATTTGTAGTATATCATTGCTTCTATTACTTAGTAGTCTCGAGAAATGAAGTACCTAACGAGAGATGTGACAAATGATTAATCTGCATATGATACATTGGATACGTAGAATTCAAAAAATACGTATTCTAGATACAATAAAGATATATGGATATTACATACATAAAATACATGGAGTACGTAGATCAAATTGGATACAGTAGCTAGATACGGATACGTCATACATAGGTTCATAAACTTTGTTGGATACACAAATAAGTGGATTTGTAGTTTATATTAGGGTTAATATACAGAATACTTTAGTTACGTAGAATAGAAAGGATACATAAAGGGATACAAAACATACATTAAGATATGTACATTGGAAAGACAAGGATGGATAAGGTACTTTTGATATGTCAAATACACAGAATACATTGGATTCATATAATATGTATAAATCTGGTCATTAGCATATATTTTCATATATTTTTGGGGAACGGTTAGTGGTGGACGGTGGACGGTGAGCAGTGGACGGTTTGGCGGTGGACGGTGAGCGGTGGACAGTGGTTTTACACAACGTCAGAAAAACAAATACAAATTATTACAAAGAAAACCAAGCTAAAACAAACATGAAAAAATATACAGGCTAAAAGTTTAACTGTAAAAAGCCACTATAAAATAATAATACAGTAGAATTACAAAATTCGAATACGATAACACCAGTTACGTGGCAGGGTCAGGAAGCTTGTTTATGAAACGATCAAGTTTTATGTTTCGCTCATTAAAAAAGGGAAGTATCAGAAAATAACGGGAAACGAAGTCCTTTGAGGGTTAGGTGGGAGGGTCGGGAACTTTCTTTAAATAAAGCAAACTAGTTTTATGCTTCGTGAAGTTTCATAAAAAGTGAAGTTTCATAAAGTGAGTGAACACGCTACCACGTTATCACGGCAGCACGAAAAACATGCTACCACGTAAGCTGGTTCTGAAGTCAGCACGTTAGCACGTAAAGTACCTTATTTAGCAGACTCATGTAGAACCAATGAGCTTCAAAATAAGAGGAGAACGAGCTTTATTAAATCTTTTATGCTATTTAGTTATTTCTTTTATTAACACTGATCATATAAATACAAAGCTTGTTAACAAAATTCTTGCAACGAATACAAATTTTCAGTATAAGTTGTCGTAACGAAATTCCAAACCAAACCAATTCCCTTATTCTAATTTACTTTTACTCTAAATTTATTTCAGATGAAATTTTTAAAAGAATATATAATATCTCACCTAATAGAGCTAATAATGCTCGAAAAGAAAGGATAATATAACTACATTTCTGCAAGGTAGTTTTACTCTCCTGATTCTCAGTAGCCTTATCATTGTCATATCTTTCCACACAGTAAGTTTCAAAATCAGGAGAGCGTGATGTCACGAGATATAGGGGATTCAGGTTTGGATCTTATTAGTTTATTTTTAACCTTATATAGAAAAATTCGTTGAAATGTTACAAAATAAATACACCAATTCAACATGATACTATAAATAGAAATATTACCAACCGGTACCCTAAACTATTCCGAGTCTTTTTTATTAAAGTATTTTATAACAATAAGCAAGTCATTAAAAATTTCTCTAGGCAATTTGATAAACAAGTAAAATTTAGGGGGGACAGAATTAATTAGGTTGCTAAATTAAACGATTTTCGTTCTCCTCCTATTTGAAGCTCATTGGTTGGAACAAATACAACTCTGATGGTTATTTAGTTTAATAAAGCTTATTAGACCCTAATTTAGGAAAACCTAATAAATTTAACACAAGTGTTCCACCTTTTTGTTGCTTTATTTAAAAACACAATTAAAAATAATTAAGGGTTGCACTTAAGAACACGTAAGAACTTTCGTTAGGACTTAATTTAGCCTAGTTTTGGCCATTATTTACCTAGCCTGAGCCACAGACACGAAAACAGGGTTTTCTACACCGTTTTACGGTGTGTAGAGTTTGTACTCAGACTATTATTTACCCAGAAAAAGCGCCATAGCCGGGAGAATGAGCTCTTTCGTATTTTCCGTTGCTTTATTTTTTCCGTGGTTTTAAAGTAGAAGGGACTATAACCTGATCTAGACTTAATTTCGCTACCTCGAAAAAAAGGATAAAAAATCAATTTTCAAAATCTTCGAAATTTTCCCGGGTTTCTTGTTTAGTTTATTAAAGCTTATTAGACCGTAATTTAGAAAAACTTATTACAACACACAAACACACAAATGAAAATAGTTAAGGGTTGTTTTAAAGTTAAATCATTTCCTCTTCCTTTCTGTTAATGTGAAGTATGTCTTTATAATTATCTATTTAGGGGTTTCGTGCGATACCAGCTAAAGATTACTGGCGGAAATCTTACACGCCCTTAATGAAAGAACTACGAGAGCTAGTGGGGGATCAACCTGTATATCTTGACAATGATGCACTGGACCCAGCTTTCGCCCCTGGCACTGGTAACTTGTTAATCATTGCGTTCACTTCATTATCTTTTACTTAATTATATATATACTCGAAATAGAAAAAGACAACCTTTTAGTTATATCCAATGCAATAAGATATTTTCCGTGATCTTCATTAGAAGCCTCCTGCACTTTATTACCACTGTGTGTGTTTGTTAGACTTTTTTACTGATTGTTTTAGGATTACCATATTTCTCATATAAGGACCGCAATAGAAATAAAAAAAAATAGTCTAGTGTAAATGGACGTTACTATGATAATTTTTTCATTCTTTATTATTTTTATAGGTTTTCCTGAGATAGCTTGCTTAACATCTATACTATTTGAACATAGTTGGGTGCGATTTGGCAGAAGTATCGCCGCCCTTAGATCCAGCTGATGTCAACCTCGTTCCCAGAATAATCTTTCGCAAGAGAGGAAGGCGAAGAATTTCCTGAGCGATCTTCTCTTAGCGAATATTTATTCTGGGAAGAGGTTGAGCTGATGTAACAGCCATACATAGCTAGTAACTTATTATTTGAAATGTTGTGTGTATTACCTGGAAACAAATACTGATACTCCTGCTGAACGATCAATATGATTGGATAAAAATAGACACAATAACAAAAACTTTTATTTTTATAATGGAAAAAAGTTTATTGCCATACTCATTCCAATCTCTATGATTCTCAGTATTGTTTGACTGAGAAATCCGAAGTAAGGGAAAAAATCCTGGAGAAGAGGTTTCTTACGACATCATTTTAAAAGTATGAAAATGATGATTTAGTTTGTAAAATTAGAAATATTATTGATTAAAATGAGAATATTAGATATTTTACATTTTCTGCCTGTGAAATATTTCACTTTGACTAATAGCAAAATCATTTATTCGATCCCTTTTGGTCCCCAAGCTGAAATAAACAAATAAACGTTTAGTACGTAACTTTAATTGGCACACATATATTAAAGTTTTGACTATAATTATCATATGACTCTTTTTGTCATACTCGTCTAAAATTTATAGCAACTTATAATTTTTTTTTATTTGTGTACAACTCATGCATTGATACTCAGATAAAAAGATATCATTGAAATATTCAGTTTTTATCGAAATATTCTCATAGAATACTATAGGACGACGAGAAGGAGGTTACAGGAATTTGCATATATATCACTCAAGTTTAAAAGATAGATAATTGTCTGTGAATCCTGATGCTATCTTAAAACTACAAAATAATACATGCAAATAAAAACATTTTAATGACATTTTAAATAGTCTTATATGGTCTTATTGCAATGGAGAAGACAAAGCAACCTCTATCCCAGGACTGCTTTCCTCTTTTTACCTTATGATGTCGGATTGTGAAAGAATACGACATCGAAATTCATCCTTTTGATAACAACGCATCATTTTTAAATTAGCGGAAGCAAGCTTTTATCATCATTAACTTTTATCTTGTTTACTCGAGGTCTTTAAATACCTTAGGGTAGTAATTTTCGCGGGTATAAATTTTCGCGAATTTTGCGAATTTTTAACGATTTCCCGAAAATGAGTACCCGCGAATATTTACTAAATTTTTTAATTTTTAAAAAATAACAAGAAAATTGTGAGAAATACTGAAACTTTTCACTGTGTATGTGCTAAATGTAAGTTTAACGTGGTTAAAACTACGATAATACCTTTACCAATGCCTTAAGCCTTAATAAAAGTACAAACAAAGACAAAATTAAATTTCAGTAAACGCTCATTCGCGAAATTAAATACTCGCGAAATTTCCTAAAATTGCCATTTCGCGAAAATAAATACTCGCGAAATACGATCTTTTTCTGACTCGCGAAAATAAATCTCCGCGAAAATTTCTACCCCTAAGGTATTATTTTTTCAAATCACAAAGCTAATATATGTTAATTTATGAAATGATTTGCCGGTCCAAGCAGAATGGTTCTTTAAAACCATCCATGTCATTGATGGCCCCATCAATCCATAACGGCTCTGCATTTGGCATCGTTTTCCTACCTGTAAGATTGCATAACGTAGTACGTTTAAACATAAAAACAATCAAATTCAATTTTTTACTTAAACTTTTATTTTTCAACAGGAAGCAGATATTGTCTCAGCATTATTTAATTATATAACAAGCATAAAAGCATTTCTTTACAAATTCTTTTCAAGAGTGGTTATTCGATTATTCGCCTTAAGCCTAGTTCACACACATGAAGCAGACGCAAGCATTGATAATCTTGCGTCACTGCTTCCTTCGTGCTAATTTTACTTGCTACTGCTTCATACTTGCGGCTGCTTCATGAGTGTGATTGCCGTGTTGTAATTTCGACGGAGTGGTAAAAAAGACAACGTAATTAAGAAAAGCCACAATCTAAACAAAAGGTATTAAAGGAACTTAAAGGGGTATTCCAAACTGCTATACTGCCAACACATGCTAGTAATGGTAAATCAGAGCAAGCAATATAAACAGCAACCAACATAGAAAAACTGATTTTGATATGTAATACATGCACATGATATTTAATACTGAAACTAGCAATGACAAAAAGTACTTTTAATGATTATAAGTATAATTGGAAACAAAACAAACTGATAATGGTAATATGTTCTAAAATGTTTGCGTGCATTGGAGTTTTATCTGAATCTTTGCTGAAAATTTGTCAGGTTAACTTATATACTGGTTCTCTTTAATCAAAGCATGGAATCAAGTTCACAATACTTTAGATAAAAGTTTGAGACGTGTTTGAAATCATCTAGAAAGTAAAAAACAAATTCAAATCTTTCATCCTTTGCTAAAAAACTACATTATCATATTAAGCTAGTTTGTTTGAACGTCAAAACGTGCCAACTAATTCTAGAGTTTAAACATAATATAATGCATATGAATAATAGCATAGTAGGAGGAGATTATTTGAATGGCATTTTTACAAAAAAACAAACTTTAATGTGAATATGCCAGAACCAGAAGCAGAACAAAACAAAATAAAAGTGAAAGATTAAATGAAAATAAAGACAAGGAAATAAAGATAACGGATTGACGTAAATAAAACTTTTGACTTTATAAGGACAAAAAAGTTCAGCTTTTAAAACAACAAACAAAACGTGGGATAGGTATTACCTTTTACAAGTTATAAAACGGAATGAGGAAAAAAAATACTATATAAAATGTTGATTCCCATACACACGAGTCATAACAAACAAACATAAGGAAAGTTATTAGAACAGTCAAACTTGTATTCAGTGCTAAGTTTTCAACAGTATGGAAACTTTAACTATGATTACGTTACTGGTACTAACACA